>JAQGBX010004125.1:0-15909 GCA_034698745.1 Megaphyllum sjaelandicum | reverse complement strand
TTTTATTTTGAAAACTTTTCATTTTCAATTTCAATTTAAATAAAAGTGGCTCAGAAATGGCTTTTCCTATACTACTTTCGTAGTTAATTAATTCACCTAACTTATATGCTTATTTTATTTTTGCGTAGCCTTTCAAACTTTGGTACATCACTATAGGCTTAAATAATTTTGCAGCATAAAGTGTATTTGGGATAGTTATCCGATTTCACGATGGTTTCGTTACGCATAATCCATTGACGAAATTTAATGAATTTAAAAAGACCAGAGAAGCTCTAATGCGATTTTTCCAATTATCAGAAACATTTACTGTACACTCCGCCCATGTTGTTTCATAAAGATGCTTCGAAGCACCTCAACTAAAAATGGCGACCAAATCAGCATTACAGACCTTCAAGGAAGGTTTCATAGTTCTAAATGGTTTTGGAGGAACCTCTTCATATTTTGATTAATTACAGAGACTTTTCTTTCATTTTGATGTTTGTATCAAGATTTGAACATTTAGTTCTAATTAGTGGGTTATAGCAGCTGTTCAGCATAATATCACTTCGTTTTCCCAATGAAAACATAGCAATCACATACACGTAGTTACTTCAGAATGGATGATACTGATCAGGATTTCGTGAACTGAAATATTCCAAAAAGAATTGCCTTTCAAAAACAACCTTATTCTGAACAATTTCAATTTATAAAGAATCTTTTCTATTTACAACGAACCTTTAAAAGCGTTGAGTGTATAGCACCTATTTGTGTATTTGGAACCTTTAAGAAGGTCCTTGAAAAAGAACCTTATTTGGGGTTCTTCGAAGTACATGTACCTAAAAAAGCTCTTCTGGTGTAGAAAGGGAAAGAACCTCAAAAGGTTCTATTTGGTATTCCTTTTTAGTGTATGTACATGCAATGAAATCGTCTTGCAACAGTAAAAAAAACAGCAACATTACAGTATAGTTATTCAGTTATTTCATGTAAAATAACTACCGATGTTTTTGTAAAGTAATAAATTTATTGCTTTATATTTAACCATTAACGTGAAAATGGAATTATTCTGAAAACTATTATTGCCCAACCAAACTAAGGAAGGCCTAGAAGTGGTGAGAGAAAGTGACGATGTGGTACTTAATTTTAAAAGAACAGTCAAATGACAGTAAGTTCAAAAGGTAACATATATACTGTAGGTATTTTAGCAACTATAGTAGTAGAAATTGCTTTTAAAGTCAAGTTTTAAACGGTAATGGTACTTTAGCAAAAGCGTGTCAGATATGCAGTTTGCATATTAAATCATGTTAACATTCCAAATAATATTATGCTTACATTCATTGTTAGAAATACATGTACATATGCACTGTAACTAGCATAGGGGAACTCGGACATAAGCTTTTCGAACCGTAATTTGGCGGTCGTGAAATCACGTGTTAAAAATCGACACACCAATTGGTTTAAAATATCAGTCAGGGTTATCGCTTTCCCTTGTGTACAGCACGTGTAGGCCTACAGGTAGTTATAACTGGAAATTAAAGTACTGTACGAGTTCCGAGTTAACAAATGTTTTTTGAGCACCACTACGCATAACGCGTTTGGTTTTATGGTTTCACGGGTGGAATGTATATCCTTGTGCCAAATTCACCAAACACATCAGCGGGGCTATTTCCTGGAACAATTTTTCGAAATGCTAGTCGAAAACCTAGTTCCAGAACACTTGATTTAGACCCATATTTTCTCCGCGAGCAATACTACATGCATGCCAAGTATCCGTCAAGGCCACAGACCTCCTGGTCTATAGTTTTTCATATTCCGCTACTATGAATGTATATCGTAACGCTATGTAGGTCAGCATAAGTGTGAAATGGTGGGTCCTATAGCTTGGTAGCCCCCATTTGGCATGTATGAAATACCGCGAACACTTAAAAATGCGATCAATAAAACTGAAAATAAAACCAGTGTTGAAGTACAGTTATGTACAGGATAGTTTCAGGATGGAGGGCCTGCGAGCTTTATCGGAATTGACAACATCGTGCAAATTTGTTCTCTGGTGTTATCTTACGTGTTTGTATACTCGTATTGATTGCACTATTTTTCAGTAGATAATATATATTTCACGCATTTTGTTGCATAGGTGGTACGAGTGTGCATTGTGATTAGGGAGGAATCAATGCTTATAACGTAGTTAAATTAAATATTTACGAGGATGCAGTTTGCAGCCTCTAATGACCGATTGAGTTCTGGGGGAACAGACCCAAAGTTATACACAGGCGTGAATAAATCGCTTCTAATCGTTATAAACAACACGGTGGATAAATTTAACGAGATATTATTCGCGAAAGTTTATACACGTATATGGCATATTGCAGTAGGATAAAGGCTTTTAATGCCTATAGACCAAGCACGTTTAGCCTTTAAAATTTCTGATTACACATAAGCGAGTTGACTCGGTTTAGATGGCTGGAGCGTGTTTCTTTTATATATCCATTAAATATATCCTGCATCAGTTTATGCATTTTTTCATTCAAAATGGCGGACAATTGCGATGGAATAAACGCCATATTGCCTAAAACGATGAATTCGTGAATTTCGTTAAAATTGAAAAATTATGCTGAACCGGATTAGGTTGTATTTGTATAGTGGTGAGGGGGAACAGAAGGTCCTTGGCGTTAGATCGGCAGATTTTAGATCCGTTATTGACTTTTACATTAATACGCGCTGACGTTATGCTATGCAAAACAACGCATGTAGACATACACACACACCGAGGCAACCAAATCCAATATAAATTTAGCTTTAGTAAAATTACACGAGCCTTTTTATAGTTTATTCAGCTGTGAATAAAAATCTTTCATCGTTTCTATTTCGTTAAAACGATCGCGTGCCATTGTATTAGGCTAATTTCGTGGCACTGCGCTGCGTCAAGAGCTCGATATATGACGTCAGAGTTTGATTATATTGCGTTGTAGATAAACTTGATGACAGGACATTATAGCTTTCAAACTCGATTACGCGCGAGTAGTTTGAATGTCGTTTAGAATAGGAATAAACTATACGCAGGTTTATGGCAGGCTGCAGAGAAGCATTCTGTTAGATTTTGTTACCGATTAAATCATCGGTGTTTTGTGAAACCAACCACTGATGAAAGCATTCTTCATCACCTCGAACGTATGTCCATTCTTGTTTGAACTGCGTGTAAACTAATATATGTATTACAAGTATACGTATTTTGTGCTATCATTAGCGTAAAGTGTACGTAACCCTGAACTATGTGACATCTTATAAGATACAATGTACATAGTTTACTTGAAATGCATCAGCGCCACAAAATTATTAATTATGAACTATGCAGAAATTTGGGGTACTCAGAGAGCATCTACAAAAATCGTACCCTACAGTCAGCAATTAAATGCCATATGGTAGGGGGGTCGAATCCATTTTCAGGAGAAAGCTCCTACATCAGTTGCGACTTAGTCATGCATTGTTAAATTGAACTCGAGTCAAATCTGAACTATCGTCAGAAAGGTTATTCCATGCGTTGAAAAAAATAAAAAATAAAAAAGGAAGACCAGTAGTAAGCATCCGTATTAGCACGGAGCTCAGTCAGAGGTTTATAATGGTTATTGATGCGAATTAGAAGGTTGATTGAAACGTTTAAATAAGCTTAAGATAATTTTTCTTGTCTTGCCCTCAATGAGTCCCAATTTAAAAAGTAAAGCATTTCTGTCACACTTTCAGAAATGTTGGTAGTTTCACTTAACAAACCTGGCTGCCCTCCGTTGGTCCATTTCCAATTCCAAAATTTTATTCATCCTGTAAGGGTTCCAAATAGGAACGCAGTACTCCAACAAAGGGCGAATTAATATCATGATTATTGTACGAGTGGTTTCGTCTTCTAGCAAGTATGTGTGGGGTACTCAGACAACATCTTCCAAAATTAGTACGACCAAAGTACGAATCGTAAAGCAACTATCTAAGGACCCTAATATAATTTCAATTTTGGAGACTTCATCACATCTAAAAGTTAAGAATATTTTCAAAAATAAGTAATGTGAAAAATTAAATTTTTACTGATCATTAGGTATACAGTGTATACATGCTGCTCATTGTGACACTCGGATAAGCACTTCCTCCCAACTGGACTCGTCTCATTTTAACGGGTTTTTTGCCTGAGATTTGCCAAATGGAATCCGTATTAATAAAGATGACCATTTGGCTCGAATTCCTGAAGTTTCCAAAACGTAACCGTCGCAGCATGCATGTCCTTGGTACGCGTTTAATATTGCATTAAAGGGTTCAGTTCGAGTAACATGTTCAAAACGGTGTTCTGTGAATGTAAAACTGTAAATTTGCATATAAATGTGGGACACGTTTTCTTAAGTTTATGGGCTAACTTAATTTTGCATCATTCATTCGAAAGCGCAACGTGTATGATCGTGTGTCAGCCGATAGGTTTGCTCTAAAAATACGAGATCTACATAATGAAATTAATGACGCAGAATGTGTGGGCTTTGCGTTATTTAATTCTTAACACTTCCATTTGAAGCGAAATTGTGAAATTGTGCCAAAGACATTACGAGTTGAAATATTTCTCCGCGAGCAGTCCTAGGATTTCGAGCGAAATTATTTTTGGCATAAGGCTCGTTTAAAATCCCGGGATTTGCATGGGGAATTTTTTTTTCTTTCTACATTTCCGTTACTATACACTTTCTAATCCTTTCATCCATTTATTTAAAATTGCTTTTGTATTGCCTCCGACGTTTTTATGTCTCCGCTCGCTCGTTTTCGCCAGCTTTTTTCTTTGATATGGAAAAACATTTTGGCGAAATGTATTTGTTGAAATTGTTGTAGTTGGAATGGGGCACCGTAATACGAGTATTGTTGAACAATGAATGAAGTTATACAAGCAGAACCTGGCAGGATCGGAAATAAATTCCACGCTTAACTCCCGTGCATATAGCCGAAATATGGAAATTTTTAACTGGAAAACAATTTCTCCGTTTTCTCCGACTAGCCCGTCTGCCTTTTTTATGCGCCGTATTTCACGTTTGTCTTCTCCTTTTATGAAAATTACTTCAACCCTGGCATTTTGCGAACGTGCTTCTTCCTGCCCAATATTTTACGCGTAATCCCGTTTAGCTACTTTTCCACCCTTAACATAAACACGTTTTATTACGACGAATTTTAATTTACCGGAACTTCGCGGCGTTATAAAAGAAGCAGAAAAGTACGTGTGATCAAAGGACTATTTTCAAACCTTGACCTATACGAGGCGAGCAAAAACAACGTCATTGCAAGTCTAGATGCCACGAAAGTTGACTAAAAATGCAATGCTTTTGTTTGTTTTGTTCATGTACTGTATGCACACATCACTTTACTGAAACATGTTCCGTATCAGTAAAGTGATGTAAGAAGATAGAGAGACATCTCTTCTCGCTAAAGTTTCATACTCAACACCTGTAATTATTGCGATACGTATGCTTGCAATATATTTTTTGCTCTAACATAATCATTTATTATCGTACTTGTATGAAGCATAGCGATTCAAAACAAGAATTGATTTCCATTTTTTTTATTTTCACTGTCTGTCATACAGTATGTATTTATTTTACTTTTCTTTTTAATTTGTTTGAGATCGTAAAAGGAGAAGTTACGCTGATTTATTGTATTGAGAAATAAAGTAATAGCATACAATTATTTTCCTCTGATCAAATGTCATTTTACTATTTTTGATTACTTTACAAGAGATGTCTTCCATTGGGCAGTACCGTGCAAACAATTTTATTAGTAGTATATATTCTTGAATACTGGCTTTAATTCAGAAAGCTTCGTTAATCTTTGTTAATTAGATTGTACGGTAGTATAGAGACTATCGCAAAGATTTAAAGTTACAGGATCCACCATGAGAGGAAATGCATATCCAATGTATTTCAAAATGCATTTCATAACGAAACCTTTTCTCAATCTAGACATACCTGTACATGTAAATTCATTTACAATTACATGCATTTATTTTGTATAGGGTCACGATTCATCTTAAATTTCTAATTTCGGCATTTTTCTATACTTTATTTTTTAATTTCGCGGGTAATTTTTCTGCATGATTACTTCTAGTTTCAGTCTGCCTGCTTTCTTTTACATCATTATTAAGATTTCTACTACAAAAACTTATCGAGAAAAAAAAGAACCAGCCGTCGCATCATTATTGTCATTAAATTCCAATTATTAATTTAGCATCACGGAAACTTGCGTTGATGTAAGAACAATCATTTACAAATCGTGGAAATAAACATCGCTAATGCACGCGTTCAGAATTTTTTTTAAAGAAAAACAGAGGGAAGTAATGTTTTCTTAATTAAACTTGCGTTTCATTTCTAATTGCAATGGCCCGTACTCAAATGTTATAAGAAGTTCATCTTACACCTAATGTATATCATGGCAAGCAAATGCTAATTAAATCAAAGCATTGCTGAAGAGCGAATTTTATGTAGTGGAAAAATCCCAAATTTTTCACTCGCGTTGTACATGTACATTATGTAGTATTAATTATCGCGGTTTTATTGATTTTTCAGTGCGTTGATGTGGGAATTCAAAATGTCAAAAGCAGCTTATGGCGCGACCTGCACTCCATATAGAAAATAATGGAAGAGATATTGAGGAGTTGCCATACACTGTATTTCTATTTTTAGGAAAATGTGCATATTACTTATTAAATTTTCCCGGAATCAAGCTCGTTATCATCCAGAACGTCATCGTTACGTTCATGGACGAAAGAGTTTTGAGCGAAAATCACGAATTTATGATCGATAGCGAAATCTGTTTGTAGGCCAAATTGAGCATTTCTTTTATTTTCTGAAATCTGAACATGCAGAAGTTATGAAATATAATAAGTAGTATATGAGATTGTATCCATGCATCCTTTGCATGATTTGCCACCGATCGATTTTGTCACGCGAATATTAAATTACCGACTATAGCATCCACAGGTAAGCCCAAAGGAGGCTTCTGAACTCCATTTCGAGTCGGATGAAATAATTAGCATCGGATTTGATGACAAAATAGCTGGGGAACGAATTGCTTCTGACAAGCGAATCCTTGCAGTTGTTGACTAATTCAAGCAACGTATGTCTTCGAGTTGAACACATGCACGCACGCATGTGTGAAAGACAAAATGCTTCGTTGAACATTGCCTTAATGCTAGAAGAGGGATTTTCGCTATTACTAATTTTCTTCTTCATCGAATATGTTTATATAACATTTTAGTGCAGCGTGAAATGTTCTTTTTCAAAATGTTGCATTTACACATTTGCAGTGCGCTTTTACCGTGTTGCTATACATAACGTTTGGGCTATACACGAGAAATCTTAACAGAATATTGTTAAAAAATAACGGGGCTTAACGATCGTTTTTATTATAATGAATTTGCGGCTTTTATAATAAGAGGATCCATGAATATCACATTGCCGAGCATGATTTGAGGTATTTGCTTATTGATAAATATTATAGAAGGAATTTGCAATTAAATTCAACTATAGTCTTTACTTACCTCCATAGTTTGGCCTTATTCTTTTATCATATCCACGAAGTAAAGAATCTAGAATCGCTGAGATATTTAGGGCCATGGTGCTGCAAAGTAAAAATAAGAAGCGGATTAATTTCACGGAAATTGGTAGCTAAAGTACAAATAATAGAAAGGAAATAATCGGGAATGAACATTATAATTTCGCAGACAGACGCAAGTATATAGCTACTGTTCTATATGAATGCGGTAAAATATGTTATCGTTATCTTAGTTGCAGACACGCTTTCGACATTTCATTTAGCTTGGCAAATTATGCATTTATTGTGATGTGCGCAATTTGTAAAGATAAATATGCATGGTTGAAATCAATATACAGTGAGGATACTATATGAAAATACGAATTATGTAAGGCAATGTAGAATTTATTTTATAGTGGTACTTTTCGAGGATTATTCAGGGAATATGATAATATACGCTTTAAGTGTTGTAGAAATGTGGCGTTTTTCTACCAAAATCTTTAATATTGTACAAGAATATTAAAAAAACTCGTAATTTAATATTTTTTGAAATGAATAATATGGCGACAATATTAACAATGTGAAGTAATTTAAAAAAAACTGTTAAACTACAAGTTGGAAAATTAGGCCTACAATGTACATATATAATAATTGTAGCTGGTATGAAACATTTTTTTAAATATGTTTTTAAACATATTTTTTTAAAATTCATGTGTATTTCGTATTTCATAATCGCATGGTTTGTCTGAATTCGCATCGACAAATATGCAGGTCATAACCGAAATACGTGTGAATATTCAAGTATTTTATGTTAAATAAACTAGGGATTTTAAGTGTCTCTAACGTGTTAAATAGGCATATGGCCACCTAGGGTAGCCAAAAGCAGTAAAGCAAAATGAGTAACGTATATAGGTGAAGAGAACTATTAAATCCCAAAGTTTGTACACGTTTTTCTGTTACACTCTGCATATTTTATTAACCCATAAACAAGATAAAACCCTCTATAATACTATTTCATCTTTAAAAATGGCAGAAAATGGTCTTTCCAATTCACAATCACATTGCAAAATGAGTCTCAGCTTACCCTAAATAAATATTTCGATATTCGATGGAACAGTGTCGAATATCATTTACTTTTCAATCGACGCAATGGCTGTCATGACGAATTTTTTTGCTCTTGATATGCTTATTATTAAAGAATTGGTCAAAGACGGTGTCAAATGAATATCAACAATATAGAAAACATTTTATCAGTAGTTTTCATACATGTATACATCCTACATATACAGCGTTTTTAATCTGGCTTTATCGTATACGACTTAACAAATTATGCAAATGTTGTAAAATGCAATATCATTATTAATTGCATCATTTCATGCTTTCATAATTCGCAAGAAATGTCATTTTGCGTTATTCGTGTCCATAAAATCCAAATGTTGTATACATGAACATGTATATATACGTTGTAGATTGTGTATAGATACATGTAGAATTCTCAAAATTGTTGATTAGAGCAAATTAATTGAACGGATGGGTTTTATACTCGACGGAAGTGCAGTTCCATTTTTTCGGGCGCTTGTCTGCTAAATGCATGTTGCAGAAGTGTGTCGTTTCGTTGTTCTCCACGTTTCCGTCTCGTCGACCCGAGAAAGCGTGTAATTTATCGACTCTTTCTTTCGCGATGGGGTAAATGGACGAACACTTAAACAATTGAAGTACCTGCGGGCCTAATTGCCTACCTTTTAGTCAATTATCACAACTGTCCGCAACGTTCACCGCAACAAATACATTATGCAAGAAGACGGATGGACAAACTGGCATCGTCGTCGTCTCGCGACAACTCGGGAACACCGAAAGCTGCACGTTTATAAATAATGAAAGGAAACAAATTTGCATAACACTGAAGGCACTTCAATGTCTCTTTTCCCGACACGGACGACGTTCGCTCCACCATCTTATGCATAGATTAAACGGAAGACGTTGCCTTTTCTTCGTCTTTTTATTGTTTTTCCTTCGAGTGGGTGGAAAGGGCTACGGGCTTTTATGACAAACAGGCTCGCATAGAGGAGGGCACCTGTCGACAGAAGCTGAAGACAGCAGAAAATTGGAAAACAAATGAGATGCTGGATTGCGGAGGAAGCGTGTCTCGGATTTCAAATGAAATAATGGCGAGCACCTGAGTTTTTGACGAGAGTGAGAGAAAGGGAAAAACTGATTTGGAAACGGGAAGGCCGTGATGACGACGTCTTTATCATGCTAATGAAGCCAGCATTCAAGATTCCGTTCCAGAGATTCTCCGCATCTTAAATTGTTTCGTCGCATTTAACCTTATAGTTATTAAAATTGGTACGCTGTCTAATCGATCCCGAACCTTGTCCGTTGTTTTAACATTTGGTAATACGTGTTATCTGTCAGGAGAAAACTACGAAAGTGGCTGAAGAAGCAATGTTGTCGAGGTGCCTATATAGACTGTAATGCTAATTTATCGTGATATCCTAATGACGTTGTAACATCTTTGAAACACGCCATTACGGTTTGTCTGGGTGCGACAAGTATTTTTCACGATGCTTAAGAGTGTTGCTAAGTTCTTTGTCATTTGGTGCTGCGTGTTTTAGTTGTGTCACATTTGAAGCGGGGTGCGATATGTTGATGATTACTGTCCATTAAAATCGAATGATTATGAAGAGGTATAGAGAAACGATTGGATGAATCGATAATTAAATTTGGTATTTGCATTTTAACAAATTAATAAATAAAATGTCGTGATTTTTATTTGTTGGAATTTGTACATCATTGCCCATTTTCTTCTCAGTGTCTGTTTGTGTACCCCAAACACTTTCGGTCGGTCATGCGAGTGCCATAATCCGCTCCGTTTGACCCGAAGCTCGGCCGACTATTTGCATATCTCTACTCGTCTATCACCGGGCAATGGAGACGTAGAGCCTTTGCTTTCCACCAGCAGTCAAACACATTTTTCCCTAAATCTGAAATATTGCTTTTTGTCCTCTTTTCTCCCTTCATTGTTCTTGTCGCTTTGCATAAACTCGACCGTCTTTCATTCTGCGTGCGTGGGAATCTTCGAAAGCAGCAGTCCAAATGCCAACAGGCTTAGGGCAGTAAATGGCTAGAGACAGAAGCAAATGCTTTCATAGGCCCCCTTTATCCCAAAAGATTTTTCACGAAATATTTCACTTTCCATCGCTGCGCTAGACTATTGGATTGCCTGACCTCCAGTTCTTTGAAGAGCCAATTTCATGAGTTGTAGGGAAAGGCATCTGCGTATATCGAGTAGATTCATTTAAAAGTGATTGTATTCTCACGCGGTGCCTTCGGTGCGCGATTACAGCTATAAAATGACGATTTCAAACATCGTTTAACTACGGAGGAAAGTGCAATGATCGTCGGTGAAGTGAAGCAATTTCTGCTGCTACCGTGTAATTACGAGCGCAATTATTTCTATTTCCAACGAAGGATTCTTTTGGCAGATTCCTGCATAAATTACATTTTCTTTTGCACCGAGTTTCTCGTTCTGAATTTCTTCGTGGAAGCCTAATTTAGGTCTGCTAAATGACGGTCACATCTGTTGCATTTTTCAGATAGCACGTTCAATTCGGATGTGCGGATCTTTTAGAGACTAGACATATAAAACGTTCAGTTTCGGGGAAGGGTGTACGTGTACGCCTGATTTCAGTTTCCACATGCTATACATAACATAGCCTAGCATAATACTGTAATGGGAGTGTGAAGACAGTCCGTGTCGTCTGCTATTTCATTGTTTTCATAGATAATAATCCAAAATGAATATATTGAATACGTTTTTGTATATATTGCAGTATTTTTGCATTATGTGAGGAATAATAAACACTGGGGATTTATATTCTGTTTAAATGTTCTTGAAATTGACCTTTTTAAGTATTTCTGAAACATGATGCCTGAACAATGTACTTGCTTACATGATATAAAAACATTGACGTTAACTCCAATAATTCAAACATAATGAAATCTATTCAATAAATTAGAAAATAAACTCAATTTCGAAGATTATCTATCAACCCACTGAAGGATCAGACGACGCGCATATGTTTAACACGTAGAGGGTTGACTAAAAATGTGGCCAGCCAAAAATGTCTTCACATGAGCAATAAACTAAATGTACTGTACATGTATTGTCTGAGTAACGTGTATTTTAACCCTTGGATTATATTCCATGCACTTGATTTTCGAACTAACCAGTAACGATTTCGGCGAGTTAAACTTAAATTTTGATATAAAAATGGCATCCCTGAATTCATTAGCATTTTATGCAAGGGGATTATTGTGGGAACGATCATAATGCCGTCGTGCATAACTCTGCTATAAACGCACTATTAGTTTAGTAAACGCAATCTTTATGCTAAACAGCTGTTCCAAACTTGTTTATTGTTCGCAACTTTTGTTTGCATGTTATGAGTTTGATTCACTTCCAAAACACCGAATATTTTCATATTTCACTGTATTCGGGAATACATGTATATTTTCACGTAGGATCTAAATGCTCGAAGATCCTTTGGCACATTGCCTCAGGATATGAAAAAAAACTTTTTTGTTATAAAATCAGACTTGATCTGCTCATTATTTTAAAATCTCGAAAATTATTACTTATTATTATTTAAGATCTGGAGCTGTTGAATAAGTGAGACTTCATTTCACCATCGCTCAAAAGAATATGCCTATAGGCAAAGTCAAAACCGATCTGGGATATATTTATGCAAAAAAACGGATCATGCATCGTGGATGTCGGCGCAGTTTTACGAGTATAAGAGGTTATTGCTCTACCGCGTGTTTATGGTATTCCAACGGCATAATTAGTCAAAATTAATAAGATGTACTTTTTATCGACTGGAGCAAATTGACACATGCTTACCAAAATGCGCTTCTACGCACTCGTTATTAAAAAAAAAGGGGAAAACGCTCGACAAATGAAGGCATTGTTGGCATTGGATTTAGGGCCGGGCGTGCGGCTAGGTTAGGGAAGATGGCAACCCAGAAGTTAAATGCATTTCCGTCTAATAAGCATCCAAAGCACCCCATTAGTCGAATCCGAATCGAGTTCGTTAACCCGACAATGGTTCATTATATGCTTCTCGATTGTTTAAATATAGTGAAAAGAAGGGACATTCGCTTTCAGCTTATTTCGAGTGGGTATGGTATAATTTGCTAATAAAAATGGCTGAATAAATAAGGAGGACGAAGCGGCTTAGGAGTCTGTTGCCAGAGGAGGCGACTTTGATTCTTCGAAACGAGATTTTATTGCGTCAACAAAAGATCACGTGCGCTGTTATGTTGAGAGGATGCGAGGTCGACGTATGCTCTTTTCCCTTTAACGGTACGAACCCTAATGCCGTTGACTCTAAAAAATAATAATATTCGCAGTAAACTTGTCACAAATGTCTCGAGAGCGTTTCGACTTATTCTTATCCTGTCTCTTTGCAAACGTGACACTGGTTTATATTCTAGAGAACGATGTGCTTAAAAGTTGTCATTTCGTATATTTTATTTATCCAAGAACCCGTGTTACGATGCTCAATTGCGTTATACTCTTAATACAGTATGTTCATGTGTGCGCAATTATTCCTCTAAAATTCGAACATAACCATTCGTGATATCTGTAATATTGCGTGAGGTGCTACTATACATTCCTCCGAGAAAGGTATTTTACGTGCAGGTATCAATTTTTCTTGATATTTCATCATTAATTTTAATTGGCGACATTTGTAAAAAAATACACCTTGTTACAAATATCCGTCATTATCGTCGGTATCGATATGGTTATCCCAAAAATCGCTGGAATTGAATGAGAGCGCATGAACCACTTGCAGTGCAGGCAGTTGCTGCTAGATTTTAAAGGCAATATACAATGTACTAGATGTATATTTTGTTAACGTGGTGTGCACGTGTTCTCGAGATCTTTGCGTTTAAAACATCTAGTACAGTGATTTGATTCATCAGAAACACACTGAATGCTAACTTTCGGCGTGCTTCTTTCGGCTTCTTTCCTGCCTGTTTTCAGCTTCTTGTTACCAGCTTTGGGGCGCACAATCAACGCTGATTTCAAGGTGAAACATTTCGCGTAAAACCTTCTACATGCTCATTAGCATCTTATGATGAGGCAGGGCACGTTTTTACGGTACATAAGCGGCATATATACTATCGATGGCTACACTTTTGACCAATATGGATCTGTGTGCCACCGTGTCTTACAAATCTGCTTTGGACATAACGCTAATGTTCATAGGGATTATTATTTTTCAAGATTTAGTTGTAACAAATATTTATGATGCTATTTAGCCAAAACAAAGCGTTGCTTTGCTACAAACTCTTCACGCACTTGTGCGATTACAATTTGTTTCAGTTGACCCAAAAGGTTGGCAATCATTACGAACGTTGGCGTTATGATGGGCAGCCTTTAAATTTCTTTTTCAGGAGTTATAACTGTTTTCAACTGGACACAACAATAATAATAATTGCGAAAATTATATCGATGTTTTCACAAATTCGGTTATTATTGGCATTTAAAACTCAGTAGAGGCGCAACTGACCATAAACAATTCCGCGTAGTCAAACTTTACGTAATGGAAGATAATGATTTTAATCTCTTATCTAGTACATTTTAATGATTTTTTGTATAATACGTGAAAATGTCACTTTAAATAAACGTATTCTATTTGCCTCACTCATCATTGTACATGCGATCGTTTTCTGAGCATGTTGGTGGCGCTGTGGATCAGTGTCCTCCTTTTTGCCAATACATATGTTAATAATTTACAACCGTAAGTCAAATAACGATCATATGAGACTAACTTCGTAATAAGCTCTAGGTCTATTATTGATACATTTATTCATAACGGGATCAAAATAGGACGATGACGAAGCAAGTTGACGATTATCATAAGCAAAAAAAATGCATTGGCTTTTTATTTTTTGCTGCTTTCATTTCTGTTCTTGGAATAGGTCCAAATTATTTATTCCGAATTTAGGAGTGTATTATAAAGCACTTTTTTCCATGTACGATGATGATGATAACTTCGCAACCGACGACGAGGAGCATCGTAACACCACACAGAGGATAGGAGGATTTATAAAAGGAGAAAGGGACATCTGGCGGCCATAAAATCTATTAACTAACCGCATTGTAACCATGCGTGCGATACACTAACTAGGACAAGTTAACCGCGCAAAATCGTAAAACGCTTTTCATACGCGAGATTTGTTTACTGACTTTCATAAAAAAGAGGTTTGGGATACGAGTAACAATTAGGACGATGAAAAAACGACACGTGGACACGCGTTAATATTAGGTTTGGTTTGGTTGAGTTTGTTTTACGACCTCTGCAACCATAACGGTCATATAGACAGGTCGGATTAATATTTGAACAAACATACGTATATTTACATTTACTTTATCTAATGGAAGAGTGGTTGTATTCGATTTCCCGCTTGCAGTAAATACTGTAGCCAACAGTCATTGTCAAGTCACGTGAACCAAATTGCGATCCGTAAATTATCCGTCATCCGGTATCGATGCCAAGTATGACATCCTTAGGGTGCCAGCACAAAAAAAATCATATTTTAGGTCAGGCGCTTACCACTCGGCGTACGTTAGCGCCACCAAGCGAGATAAGAATGCGGCATGCTTTTTAAATGAGGTTGCACACAAATAAAGCTTAAGAGCCAGGCTGCGCTAACAAGACGCGCTTATAAGCTTTCAAGAATGCATGTAACAATCTTTTTCGGAAATCCAAATGCAGATTTTTAAGACGCAGTGACACACAGATCACTATTGGTCAAAAGTGTAGCCATGCACATATACACTATTATATGCCGCCTATGTACCGTAAAAACATGTTCTGTACACAACGCATGCGATAGCGCCACCAAGCACACTGATAACAAGAAGCTGAAAGATGCACGACGAAAGTAATCATTCTTTGTGCTCAACTCTAAGAAGGTGTGCCCCTGCTGGATTCCCTTTCAATTAACTGATTCTTTCTGTCGTAAAAATACATCGGATCCGATTAATCCGGCAATTGATGATGAATGGACCTTAAAGCAAAATGTCCATTGAGTTTGTCATAACCACATTTCTTTAAACTTAAACTAATTTATTCGACTGTATATTTTTCTGAGAAAGTCTTTTATGAAAGATCATAGATTACCGGTTTACTCCGCGAATACCGGTAGTACATCATTTTTTGCCTTGATCAAGTGCAATCGGTACCTTCAATTTAGCGAAAGTTTGTATTCTACTTGATTAATAATTACGATGTATTTTTGTTTAGTACACTCTTAATCATGTAACTCCTAAATAGGCGCTAAAAATGTTCAAAAATGCCCTAGGTAATTTTGAGGTACAAA
>JAQGBX010004124.1:0-15910 GCA_034698745.1 Megaphyllum sjaelandicum | reverse complement strand
CGGGACAAGGGCGGACAGGGGGGAGGGGGGGTCTAAAAACCCGAAAAAATACAGGACATCCTTTATGGATGATCCCTTACCACCATATTCTAGTCGGTTTTCGGTTGCTCAAATCTGGAAAATTTAGAAAACGATTAAACGAGAGTGAAGGACACCACAACATTAAGTTCAGAAACGCATTTGTCGAAATATGACGTAAAAGAACTTATGAACAACTCATTTATACGAATTTTGGATGGTTACATTTTCGTGGTTTTATCAATGTCCAAAAAGGTGAGAAAATATTAAGAAGATTTAGCAACCGAATCCAAGTTGAAACTTTGATTTCAATGTGCACTGGCAACAAACGATGGGTTTATAGCGAGTATTTTGATACGACTGAGGCTGTATTCACAATGAACGAATTGAAGACAACAACCGTCATCACTGATCATGCGCAGATGAAATTGCCATACCTCATTTTTATGTAATTTCTATTTTTTGGTTGTCAATGGACGAGAGCTCTACTTTGTCGTACTAAATTACCGCATTCATTGGCTTTTTTAATTTTAATTTTCTCGCGAATTCCAATATTACCGTCGTTTTTAATTAGCAATTAGGTTTACAAAAAAAAAAAAAAAAAAACGCTAGGGGCGTACGGCCCTGTCCCGTAGATCTTGCACGTTATATAGGAAGTAAATACTTGAAAAATTACTTCATAATTTATCAAGATACAGTAGAATATTCCAATTACTAACCTATTATTCGAGCTTGATATAAACTCGCGATTCCAATTTGTGGAAATAAAAATTTTAAAGCCGATAGTTGACCAGTTGCAATTGCCTTTCATTCATCAGGCCTTCGCATTTTCAATCTGTTCAAGTATGTGTAATCAATTACTTCAAATGGGGAAATCTCTGGGCAAGCTTCTTGTCCATCAAACTTGCCTAATCGTAGATTTTGTTCTAACAATCGATTGATAGGGAAAATTCAGATCTTATTAATGGTCGCTTAGACATCACGAAAACGCGTCTCAAATGTCGTCAATCGTGCGATTTTTGGCACCATCTTAAACCCTATGATGGGGGTGGGAATGGGTGCTATTTTCCATTGAAGTCCGCCAGAATCTGTGAAAACATATAATGATAACCGAAAAAAAAGTTAGTCCAAAACACTAAATCTATATATATATAAAATTCAAATCGCGTCCATATTGTTTGTTTGTGGCTGTGTGTGTCTGGGGGCCATTCGAAAAGGACGCTTGTGTCTAGCGCGTAGGGGGGGGGAACGTGCATCTCGAAGTCGCCCGTTTCGAATCGCCCCTGATGACTCAGCACCGCGCTGAGGACGTTAAATCCGTGGGGAATTCCAAGGGCCATAAATTTTTCTAAACATTTTCTCCCAGCGCCATAAAACTATCAAACCATTTTCTCCCGGGAAACGCCAGGTTTTTCCGCTAGTGGTATATACCCGCGAGAAAAAAAACGGTGACGTTTTCAAGATGGCGTCAACGACCGTTTATGTCTTCAATTGGTTCATTGTGAATACAGTTTTAGATATGTTCAGGTTGATCCTCTTGACCAGCTGACCTGATGAGGGATCGTGCTTCTCATAATTGGGTGGGCGTGAATTTGCCAATTAATTTTGATGCGCATGTAGGATTTTATGAATGCCTCTAATGCGTAAGGGTCATTTTGTTCATTAAGTGTCGGTGCTGGTCAAACATAAAGAAAGTGTTTGCTCATAAACTGATTAATTTAGCGTCGAGGAGCGACGGCAGGACTAACGAATGCATGGGTGGACACCGTTAATACAGTTTTTTGTCTTCTTGATCCCATAAGCTCAGGGCTGTAGCGATGAGGGTACTATAGGGTTGGGCTTAGGGCTACCAGGTCCCAGGGTAAGGGGGCGTCAAAAAGTGAAAAAAAAACATACTTAAATTGTCAAATTAATTTATTAAGTGGCTATGTAATTTTGAAATCATGTACTTGTACATGTTTTTTTGTTAAAGAAATTGAGACAAAAATCGCCCACCTACCACCCATGACCCATGCAGTGGCCGTTATAAAGCAAACTTTTCCACATGCTAATTTCGCAAAATATTAATTTCTACAAAACGTTTTATACTGAAAATTAAGTTTTCGCGATCATGACGTGATTCATTGGTGTCAATAAAGTTGTATGGAAATTACATTTTGATTGCATTACAGCACCAGTTTTATGCAATCATCAGAACGATTTCCATCTGATTGTTATAATTTTCAAAAAAGGATATAATTTTTCCTAAGTATTGAATTTTCTTGGGACAGTTTTAAGTGAATTTAAAAAAAACCTTTCCTATATAATGCGCCTGCACACTTTATTTTCCACGCATTAATTAATTTCAGCTGAAGCTGGCGTCATCTTGGGATGCTGTGCTTGGGTGGCCACACATCGAGGTAATAACCCTTGCGTTTGGCAGCTGGCACTAATATAGTATACGAAACTAGTGGATGTACCCGGTTTTGTCCGGGCTGTAGTAACCAATAGCGATGGCGAAACCACGAAAATTAAGCGATCCCTATCGTTTGGACGGAATAGCGAATTGAATTTTAAATGCGTCGCCATTTCCCTCCGTCTTCTCCGAACAGGCCTGTGCGGAATAAGCGAATAAGCGCGTAGGTGACACTCTGCGTTCATTTCTCTCGTCCGGGGGCGCTACCTGCCAGCCGCGCTCGTCCGAAATCCGAATCGGTCAAGCCGTTTACAGCACGAATGCACAGGGTCAAACCTCAGAAATATTTTGTGACAAGAAAACAAGAAATCGTATTAAACGCATATTAATGAAGGTAGGGATGTGTCGATTTCTGCGCTAGCCATCGGTACTTCTTAATTAGGTGAGCAGCAGGTTTCCATTATATTACTGTCCATGTACACAATCGAGTCACACGTCGATACTCACGTGCGTTTATTTATTATTTTTTGCTGTAGAGAACTCTTCAATGACTATTCATGAATGTCGTGGAGTGAAAATATGACATCAGCAATAGAATCTGTGAACTTTGTAGTTGTTGGTGGTGGAATTGCGGGGGTAACATGCGCTCAACAGGTGAATATACATTTACGTGTATAGTTTATTAAATTTAACTCTTTCAGTAGGCTACTGCATGAGCTAATTATCATTGAGTATTGATCGTATTCCAAAACCTGGACGTCTACAGTACTGGTATTATTTCTGGGCTAACATGTAGTTTAGCAACAGCCTGTTTTCCAAATGAATAGTAAAATTACTATCATTATATGTTATATTTTATCTAAATAAATTATGTAGGCCTAAATATGTTTCCTATTTATAAATGATGTGCAGATACTGTACGTTTGATTCATGAATAAATAATCAGAATTAATTTTCTAAAACTTACTAATGGTCATACTCCTTTGTTAGTAGGCCTACTATCTGTTACAGGAGCTTGGGCAGCAAGTTCCCATTTACTGTACGATTATACTAAATGTTATTTTATTATATTCCATTAATGGTAGCTTTCGCTGCTGCTTCCTAACGAAAGAATCTGGCTAATTTCGGCTTCACCATTTGTCAAAGATGTCACCCATTTACGAAGAGTAGGTAGACCTTATATTGTATTGTTTAATACTGGCAGTGTTTAATACTGAGGTCAAGTAATAAAAGAAGAGAAATTAGTCTTCTCTTAATTCTTAATTTGTGTTCAATTATAAGGTTACTCGAACACTGGAACAATTTGATGTAGAGGAAAAAACAGTACAAGAATTTTCATTGGCACATCCAAACGTCTCTGTGCTTCACGCAACAGTTGTTGGATTGGATGCAGAGAATCATGTTAGTAAATTAAAATACGACCAATATGGCAAGTACTTATCCGAATTTCACATGAACATAGCCAGCTATAAAGAATTTGTTGGTTTTTGCACATTCTATAGCTGATTCACGCAGACTGTGGTACGAGCTACAAGTACAAAAAATTGTGTTTGTGTGCTGGGGCTAGTCCAAAGGTAAATAACAACAGATAAACCTTGCTTAATAATCACTATTCTGTGTGAACAGTGTAATAAATTATTCTCTAAGACTTTCTTATGTTTTCTGTCTAGTTGATAGCGGAAGACAATCCATTGGTTTTGAAAATTCGTGATACTGAAACTGTCAAGGTGCGAATATACTTTTCTTTCCATTTTACAACAAAAACATTTGCCGATAAACCGAGCATCGTGTCTATTGAAATTTGCTACATTGTATTAGAAAATTAAGAAATCGCATTACAGAATTGAGAGCTTAATTTGTCCGTATTTCTGAAACTTGTTTTTGAATGTTTTGTCCCTAGGAGTTTCAAAAACGGATACAAAATGCCCGACGCATCGTCATGGTTGGCAATGGCGGAATAGCCACTGAGCTTGCCTATGAAATTGAAGGATGCTCAGTAATTTGGGCAGTTAGAGATCACAGCATTGGTGTGACATTTTTTGATCCTGGAACCGCAGAATTCTTTTTACCTCATCTGGCCATGGAAAAGCCAGAGCGTAGCCATTGTATGAAGCGACTTCAATACACTGTTGGTGACAATGGCATGTAATCATTATCTAAAATTGCAAATTTTGGTTTTTTAAATTGGTAGCCTTTTGAATTTGTCAATAACGTACATTTTTATTCAGCCGCAAGCACGACAAAGCATGTTTCTGGAGAGACTGCCAAGAAAGCTGTAATGGGCAGTGCCTTGGGCCCAGATTGGTCAGATGGGCTTAGCGTTCGAGGGCCTTCTAAGGTACTGTTGGATGAAAATGTGTTATTACTTCTATTTGTTGTACACATATTAAAGTTGAATTTGTCTTTATAAGGTGTCACATAATGTTCATATTGAATACGACTGTGAAGTAAACCAACTTTTTGCACCGGAGGATTATAAAAGGTCCGGGGCAGTGGAAACTAAGCTTGACACTGAGGTGGAGATGGAAACATCAAGTAGGTATAGTCGCTTTTAAGTGTTAGCACAAAAATGATTTTTTGAGAACTGGATGTATAAGGCAAATTTGAACAGTATTATTTAAACAACTGGACACATACCTGAACTCTAAAAGTACACATAGTTAAGTTTTTTTTGTGACAATTAAGAAATAAAATAGAATGAAGAAAAAATTTATTTACCATTTAGTAAAATTTTTAAAAATTCATGTTGAGTACTCCCTTCAATCTTGGACAACGATGTCTCATACTTGTTATTGTAATGATTGTTGGTTTTCTTCTTTCAAAGTTTCATGGCCTTTGTATGTCAAGCTTTCCAATGGCAAGATATATGGTTGTGATTTTGTAGTAAGTGCTACTGGAGTAGTGCCGAATACTTTGCAATTTACTTCTGGAAATCAGGTATGCAGTCTAAATAGATGAATAATTTAGCGTTTACAAGAAAACCAATAAATAGCTGAGGAAATTGTTGCTAATGATAATTTTTTTGCATAATTTCTTGGATCTCTTAAAATTTCTAAATGATGGATTTAATGTTTTTTAGTTTGACATTTCTGAAGATGGTGGGTTTAAGGTGAACGAGTTTATGGAGACATCTATAAAAGACGTTTATGCTGCCGGAGATATCTGCACCGCAATCTGGGAATATGCGACACATTGGTTTCAGGTATGAACCATGAACTTAATCGCAGTAAGCAGAAATGCAGAGAAATCCTAAATATTCCATGTGATTTTTTTTTAATTTAATTTATTGATTAATGGATATTTCTTCTCTTAAGATGAGGCTATGGACTCAAGCCAGACAAATGGGTGCATATGCTGCTCGTTGCATCGCGGCTCTTGTTAAAGGCGAGCAAGTGTCGCTGGATTTCTGTTTCGAGATGTTCACACACGTTACAAAATTTTTTGGCTATAAAGTATTGTTTTCTATTTTTCTTCTGAAGATAATATTATTTTTTGTTTTCAAAAATAATTTCTATTTAAATAGGTGATTCTGCTTGGTTTGTACAATGGCCAGAAGCTTGGGCAAGATTATGAGATACTCCTGCGTGTCACCAAAGGTAAGTTGGAAGCTACATGTATTTTCTAATTTGTTAGCTTGGTGTTTTACTCGGCCTACCGTGAATGTTATCTACTAATCTGTTTAGGTGAGGAGTTTGTGAAGGTGATATTGCAAAATGGGCAAATGCAAGGTTGCATATTGGTGGGAGAAACTAACTTGGAAGAGACATTTGAAAACCTTATTTTAAACCAAATGGATCTCAGTTCCTATGGAGAAGAGCTTTTAAATCCTAACATTGATATTGAAGATTACTTTGATTGATGAATAGGTCATTTCATCACTACTGAAGTACATTGTATTCCCTTTATCAACAGTTATTAAATTTATGTACATATACATGTTACTGCAATTTTTGATTTTTTTATGATCTTGATATCAAATGGTTCTTTCATAAACTATGTTAAATCTTTAATTGCACTATGCTTTTTAAGAAATGCACTTTAAATTCTGTAAAGGAGTGGCATTTGGTAAATGGGTAAAGTTCAAACTCCTCCATAATTAAGAGTACACAGCTTATTTAATCTGACAAAAACATCCTACATAACTCATCTTCTTTAATAATGAAAGTTTTCCCAAAATTATGATTTAAACATCAATCCATAACTTTGCAATGACTTATCTAGTTAACAGATTAAGCTTTACCTGTACATCTAACATAGTTATCAAAATCTTACATACACAAGTCTAGAATAGCAAGATTCAATAATTTCACTTTTCTTGAAATAAGAGGACAAAACCAAGCAATGCAATTCCAAGGCGATTTTTATTTGTAATTAATACAATCTTTGGGGACTGCCCATGGTGCTTTTAATATGAAGCGATCGAACATTTTGCCAATTCTTCTTCAACAAAGACACCAAAAAATTGATGGCCAAACTGATGTTTTGCACCAATTCATCAGCAGTCATATCTGCATGACCAACGGCAACAGCCAAACAAAGAACCTGAAACAGAAACATGACAGGTAAAGATAATATCACCTTATAAAGTGACACTCAACCAATTCAGTAAACATACCTTCTTCATTTGAAACTTAATTGTTGCCTTGACTTCATCCATTTTTCCCAGCATGGATTCACCATGGGACAAAAGGGCAGGGAATTTACCAGCTTTGTTCAAGCCTGGACCCAAAAGACGAGGGATCTGCTTAATCAACGACTCGGAAGCAAGGAAGGCATCATACTTCTTAGCTGGAAATGTATAATTATCGTATGTGTGAATGAAGAATGGAAACTTCCAAATCGCAACATTTAATAATGGCAGTCAAACTATGCTGCTTACCCAATTTCTTCACAAGTTTCTTTTGTTTGTTAAGCTTCTTCAAAGCCTCAACGTCCATGAATGGCACTTCATTTGCACTGGCCTCATCACAATGCTGTTGGTCTCCAAGAATGCAAACCTTGAACTTAGGGCGAGGAATGTGCTTCAGCCTGTAGTGAAAAATTACATGATTAAATTTTCCAGGCTATTAGGTTAAGAACGTTAGCTGGAGTTCTCAGTCTAATAGGTTGTCACCATTATTATCAGGTAATACATGCCAAATTAACATCATTGAATCTCCAGTTGAATTAAGTTTAATTCAAAGCATGAATTGGTGAATATTTTTACATTACATATCTCATCTTTAAATCATTTCTTTCTTAGAGTCGCCTTTCAGAAAATAAGGTGAAAGTAGTCAGAAAGCTGGCGGTCTGATAACCCATCTTACCTACTCTCATCTTGCATAGCGAGACTCAACTCAAGTTTTTGGCTCAAAGATAAGGTAAAATACCTTTCTTATTGCCTCCCCATTTGTTTTAAGACCATGGGTACTGGTCCGCCTGGTCATTGCAACCAAGCTCCCTGAACACGCACAACAGGCTATTTTTATTTCGAAAATTTTATAAATATTTTGAAACCCCTTCCCCTTTAAAAATAGCAAGTTGTACAATCAGGTAAAGTGACAAAGTAGATCGCATACTTCACGGTGCCAGAGAAACGCTTGTCCTTCTGGGGATCGTAGTTTTTCAACGCAATCTGCAGTTCAACCGTTTGAAGAAACTTCCTCTTTTTGTCTTTAACTCCTTGAAGAACGCCATTTACACACTCAAAAAGCGTCTCTCTGGAGACTTTCGAACTGAAATAAGAAACAGTTTTTATAAAATACTACTACAGAAACGCATTCACAAAATAACACGTGGCAAAGATTTAGGGTTATCCCATTGATAACGCTAACATCCAAAAACGCAAATTCGAGAAATAAAATTCACAAATAATATTGCTAGAGATTGAGCATGTTAATTTCAAATTAAAGTTTGAAGTAAATGTGGAAGGATGGCGAAATTATTTTAAGATTTAAAAGGATTTCATTACAGAGCAAGAACACCTACCTCATCTTCACTCGGATTCAACTTTGTAGAAAGAATGAAAGGAGGAGGCGGAAATGACGTCTTTTATAACTGCATGTACGCAGTCGCAGCATGCATTGTTCGGCTGCAGGTTGGCTTCGTAGGTGTTTTCAGTATGAAAAGCATGTTAGCAGCGCCGCGTGGCATTGCTTTAGTATTGAAAAAAAAAACTTGCCTTTGAAAATGAAATTAATACTTTTAATACAAAGCAATATATTTAATAAATATCAGTGCATATTTTATTTCGAAATTTGAGAATTTTCTTTAAAAAATAGTCACGAATTTTTTTCTTCAAAATTATAAGAAAATTTAAAACAAAATTAATTTTTCTAAAAGTTTGTCCGATTTTTGAAAAAAAAAAACTGGGAAATTTTTCAAAAAAAATTTATACCGTCATAAGAAAACGTAGGCTTTCAATAAACTAATTCAATACATTTTGGAGAAGGGTTCATAATATTCATGCTAAAATTGTATTATTAATGCAATTTCAGCGATTGAACATGTAATTGTTAGAATATTTAAACAAAAACGATAAAAGGAAGGTTTTATTGATAAGCATATTGTTTGTTTAATCATTCTGCAATGCATTCGTTTACATGCGATGGAGGATGGGGGGGGGGAGTAAGGCGGTAGTAAAGCAATGCGAGGTGGCGCTACATCCCTGTTTTCCACCTTTACTTGAAAGTGTTCTGTCGTTTGTCCCACGGTCCGCTCAGCCGCTAGCCGATCTTCTTTCTTCATTTCCGGTTCTTGTGCGATATTTCGATAATCGCCAACATGGTTGTTGCGGTAGTGGTAAGCATTTACATAATCCAAAACTAATATACCTAAATTATTACGAGGTTTGGTAGATCCATATGTTATGTTAAGTGTTTGGCCCATTTAATTAAGTCCGATTTCACACGAATCGATTTGGTCGGTCCGACAATCTCGCCCTAGTCTTGAGGTGTGTTCTCATTTATGAGCGCTTTCACACACTCCGGAGCCGTCTATCCGCCATATTATCGTCCGGTGGTCACCGGTTCAGTATAGTGTTCTAGCATTATTTACTCGAAAATTGTACAAGTGTTCTTGACTTTAGATTGCTCTAAGTAATTTGTGCACTTGTTACATGAAAAGGCTGATAATGAACAGATTTGTGAAGCTAGGACTTCAATTTATTTTTCTAGAGACCTGGAGCAGCTGTTCCTGCCAAGAAGAAGCCTGCAAAACATCAACAACCATCGAAGAATAAGGCAAAGGGCAAGAAGAAGTCGCAATTAAAATTCACTATTGATTGTACTCATCCAGTTGAAGATGGCATTATGAACCCTACTGATTTTGTGTGTTTACATTTTTAATTTTTATTATGGTTGTTTTAAATTTGCAAAGTTTTTTAAAATTGTTGCCATATTTTGATATTGCAGGAGAAGTACCTACGAGAACGCATCAAGGTCAATGGAAAAACGAATAACCTGGCTAAGGATGTAGCAATTGAAACTGTAAAAAATAAAATTGCAATTACTGCAGATATTCAATTTTCCAAAAGGTAATTCGCTGTTAAATATTCTACTAAATTTATCTAGAGGTATGACAAACTATCATAAATTAATATCTGTTGTCTTTATTATCTTAGGTACTTAAAATATCTGACCAAGAAGTACCTGAAGAAGCATAACCTGCGAGATTGGTTGCGTGTAGTTGCCAGCTCGAAAGATTCCTATGAACTTCGTTACTTCCAGATCAACAATGAGGAGGAAGAAGATGATGAGGATAATGATTAATTTATACATTTAAAGTTTTGTCATCTACTGATAATTGTTGGAATAAAATGTCCAGCTTTATCATTGTATCTTATCATAAAACTTTATTGTGAAATTTGCAGTATTTTTAAATACTGTATTTAGAATGCTTATTTGTGAAATATGTTGCCGCAAATGCATGGGTTCGCGTTTATCCAACTGTGCCTCTTCACCCGTATTTTTTAATCACAAAGGTTTTTTCTAAAAAATGCAAGAGTTCTATAAATATTAGAAATGATTTCTAAATAAAAAAAAGCTTTTTAAATAAGCTTTTTTAAAACAATTTGGTTTTGCACCACCTAAATTTTTAATGAAGAAGCTCATGTAATTGCTACAACCATCATTTTCAGCAATGATGATGAAATTCCCATAGAACAAAATATATCATTCTACTATTATATTGTAGATCCAAGATAAAATCCATGCTTTTTGCAAAATTTAGAATAACAAAGGGTAAAAGCGATTCTGGTCATTCTTCATGTTTCATCTTCTTTGCTTGGGTAATACATGATGTGATGCATTTTTTTCCATTTGAGAAATGGGCTGGGTTGTGGATTTATTTCCACAAATGCAAGGATAGTGTATGTTTGAGTAATTTATTTTTGCTTTCCATGGCCCCCACAACCTGAAGCAAGCACCCTGACCTACCACCACAGTACTATACCACTAAGGGCATTTGTAACATGGTGGTCTTTGGGATTTACGATAAAATGTCAGTTTAAATGATGATGCAAAAGTAATTTCTGTATTTATTAAAAAAATATCTATAGATCCTTAACATCGGACCCCAGGCTAGATCCCTGTCAGTCCCCTACCCCACATAGTGGTGGGCCATGATGCTTTCCATTTGCACAAAAATGTGACCCTACAATGTAGAATACATGCAAGTTATAGCCTGGCTAAGCGTGTTATGGATTTTTGGTAAGTATAGTTTACCACACTATCTATTTCTCATATGTTTTGCAAAGTTTAAGCCGGTGAAACAATCATGCACGTAAATATCATTTTATTTCAATTTCAAATTTCGCGCCGGAGTCGGATGCCTTCTTCGGCTGTCGGCTTACCTTATGTCGGATGTCGGAGTAGCTCAATATCCTAACTACGTATCCTATGTTTTTAAGTTAAGATTTAAAAAACGATTTATTAACATAATATCACTTACACATATAATAAAAACTATCTTATAGTTGTTTTAAAAAAACTAATTTAAATCTCTATGGATATATACTTATATCGATGAACTTAAATTAACAAATTAATTTTCCACCGTAAAGGATTGTTTTGCTGCGGGACTGACATCGGGCTTTTGGCACTCGGAAAATGTACTAACCAAACAACAGTTATGTTTCTTTCGTCCAGTTGATGTCATTTTCAGTCGCTGAAATTCCGTGCATTTATTCTTGAAAATGGTGCCGGGTGATAAAACGCAAGCCGTACCACTTGAGGTAAGACCTGTTTGTTTTTTTACCCAAGCGAATTTGTCCGTTTTTTCGTCAAATTATAAACATTTAGAAAATGTGATCTTGGCAATGGCCTGATGGTTTTAGCTGAACGTCAGTGCTCGGTAGCGATTCATTGAAAATGTATTCGGCGCATTTCTGCTCTCTGTGGAGCGATACATAAGGTAGCTACGCTGTACCCTGTCCCATTTTTTAACAGCTGGCAATGTAGAAAATACTATTATTCTACCTTGCCAAAAGTCTGATTGTAATAGAAATTAAAGTTTTCAGATTTATGGGATTACGTTGAATATAACGCTATAGGAATCAGCTGGGCGTTGATGTTAGTGATGTACTGATGATCGATGTTCATCAAAATTTGTATAGGACTGACTCGGGCCAAGCTCTCACTTATTCGTCGTGCTTCTGAATTTCATGTTTCATGAGAAAACGTGGTTATTCTCATGGGTTTGCCTTCGTTATAGATGTTTAAGATCCCGAATAGGATCAGTCTACAGCTATTCGTTCAGTACTGGACACTGTGGAAAGGTCAGAATTAATGCAGGGCTAACTCCCACCATTGTGTATAGGTACATGTTTCAACCGGTTCTTAAAATAGGCACATAAAATATATTTTATGAACGAGTAATAATATTTCCAACATAGGAAGAGAGATAGGAATACATTTTTAACCATATCATGTCATCTCGTTCTATATCGTTCATTCTTTGATTCATGAAAAATGGTCTTGTATTTCATATCCATTTGACAGCCGAATGCAAACTCATGACCGGTTTTGAAGTAAGCATACTGGAGCCGATAGGCATGCATTTCCAAAAAGCACCTGTCATTTTTTTGGAAATGCTAACCAATTTGCTTATGCTTACTCCTAAAAGATGTGTCAAATGGAATTCAAAAGCATTTTGCCATTATGCATGCATGAACAACCAGTGGGGGATTCTGATAAGGCCGATCCTTTCAAACAGAATTCCATAATTAATCAGACTTACAAATCTCATTTGAACAGAAATTAGATTTTAATGCCTTTTTTTCATTGAAGTTTTAAACCATTCATTGGTCAATGGTTTAAATTCAGGTGTAGGAATTTCACCTTTGATTTACTGTTATTGGACACCGCAGTGTACGAGTAAATCTACAAAGCGTAATTTTAATTGGTTCATGGAGTTTCATATGCTTTTCATTATGACCAAATACCACCTATGCAACGGTATATATCGTGGAGAATCTGATTAGATAAATGGTAAATTATGTTAAAAAGCCATGATTTCTGAAGTATCAGAGTGTCCAGAATGGCAGATGTGGACTTTACTGTAATATCCATCTCTGATAAAACACCTACTTGTATGCTATCCAAATGTAAACTACGTAGACCAATTGTATGATTATGTCCTGTAGTTTGTAAAATTTAAAAAAATTAATTGCCCTGTTACTTTTAACTCCCTTCAAAATACATGTAGGCTAGGCTACTGTAGGTCATATGAGTAATTTCTTTGCTCACTTAATAAACTTATGCACATAATAAATAATGTCATTATGTGCATACATTTATTATTTTCCTAGAATAGGCTTTAAAATTAAGCTCATGCTTATAGTTTGTTATTTGCAACTACTTTATATACAGCACTTCAAACTGAGCATTTGTAAGACAAGAGTGAAGTGTTCATTATTTAGAAGTCCCTATTTCGATTTCGTGGTTTTGTCAAGTTGTTTCTAGCCGAATGCTAAAATTGTTCTCCTAAAATCTGGCACTTCCTTAGGTGTATATTTACACTTTCGTTGTTTGTAGGCCTAATCCAGATCTTTATTAAATTTTATATTGTATGTTAATGAGGACATTTTTTATTCTATTTCAATAAATATTAGACTTTCTGCCTATCAAGTTGGTACACGAATTAGTAATAACTGATTTTCCACAATTGTGTCCAAAATTCGTGACACTGAAATCACGTTTGTAGTTTGGTAAAAAGTGCATTCAAATCAAACATGTATATTGTATTAACTAATCCACAAATATATTTAATAACATCTAATTTAATTTAAACATCCTACAATGTACAAAATTACCGTTAGGCTATGTGTTTATGAAACGAAATTTCGTGTTTAGAGTTCAATCCCAACCTCGATGGCCTCGTTTATGTATTCACAAATATTCCGAAATTTGAAATACTTATGGTTCCAGAAATTTGGGATTTGTGATATTCAATCTGTAATAACATACCAGCTTTCCAAACGTTTATTGCGAAGTGAACGTTTTGATAAGTAGGTCATGATTTAAAAGCCATGCTTATTCATGAAAATAGGAGTGCAAACAAATGGTTGGCAAATAGATGCTACCATAATGGCAGTCATGATTTGTTTACTTTCTGTAATCATCTTTCCATTTTTTTTGTGAGTTAACGTATGCCTAACTTACATTCGCGTTAAATTTGAGTCTTGAACATTTGAAGATGCTGCCTAAAAATAAAACTGCTCCTAAGGATGTTCTCACTGTTTGGAAATTACGTTACTAGAATATCTTGGGCTTAGCCAAACGAAAACAATAAATACAAATGTGAATTATATATCCTTGCATGTGTCGAAAGATAAACATTACTGCAACTATTTAAGCCCTGGGAGAGATTGCAATACCATACTTTTCTCGTATAAACCTATTTACATAGATACTGTCTTGGAACCAACGTTACACACGTGACGATTTAACGATTATTTGGATACAATGGCACAAGAATAGTTAACACTTTGTCACAGTTTAGTTTCGCATTCTGCCTGCAGATTTTTGCAAAAGATCGGGCCACCCAAAAGACAGCAACTTCCGGACCTCTGCGTGCAGGCTGACCGTTCTTGTACACCATTAATGATGGAATGTGCCTTCAGAGGTCATTGTTACACAATCGTCGTTATAATTTGTTAAACATAGCTACTAGCCATGTTTTAAATTGCTGTAATGGTCTATTATTCAAAAGCAAATCTGTTGATCTTAAAATCTTGAGATGAGTGCACAATATTCTGCAGAATACTGTACCATACCTTACAGGTACATAGTCATAAACTGGTCTGAGCTACCAAGCTTTACGAAAAGCACAGTCGTGATATAATCAAGAGTGCAAAATCGACACGCACATTTGCATAAAAATATCACACAAGCCAATTAAGCCAAAGAATGCTTTCCTTTTTGCACACATGACTTCACGACTGCCCATTTAAGTGCCAATCGTATGGCTTCTGCTTTTTGAGACTGTTTGTACATGTATCCAACTACCTCAAGCGCAATGCATGTACACGAGTATTCTGATCACATGTCAAATCTCGTTCTTGGCATAATTAATTTTTTTGCCCTGTTGGCCTTCCACAATCTGCGATGGTGTCTGTTGGACAGAAGCCATTGTCTTCCGTCATCTTTGCTGAGCACTTATTGTAATATTAGATCATAAGATGACCCACATTCTCCTCGTCCACGTGTGCAACGCCAGGGAATGGCTGCATGGAAGTGACATGGTAGATACAATCGAAAGATGAAACGACGGAGTTTTATTTCACACGGGCAAGCCAAGTTCAACGTGAGAAATCTGTCGAATCAATCTCAAATCTTCCCATTAAAATTTCTAATTGGCCTATAGGTGAGCGAACTATTTCCCCCTCTTCGCAACATGTGTTGTCGACGGGACCAGTCGAGTTTTTTCTCTCTTCTGCTTGCCAGATCAACCTATTTTGGGCCAAAGTATGTGGGCCATGATGTCAGCAATTGTGGCATAATAGTGACGTTGGTAGAGAAGGAAGCTGAAGGCATGACATAACAAGCGCAGAATTTTGGCCGTTCATTTCTTGGTGAATTGTGCCTCCCCCGTTAACTTGGAAAAAAATTGTTGACGTTTGAACCAGGCTGCTGCAAGCCAGAAATGCATTTTTGTTTCAATGGCTACATTATTGTACACGTAGGCCTACATGTATACTAACATAACACTGCATCATAGGCGGTTGCACTCTGGTATAGCTTTTGATCCTTGATCACCTGATCATCATTGTGATGGTCTTTGCTTTGATTTGATCCCTCACCTCGAGGACTGAAATAAAGGTAGAAACCATTGTCCAAGAAGTGAAAACAGAATAAATTAGGAGAAATTTGTAGGCCTACATTTTAACTCATATATTCGCTCGAAAACTTGATGGTAGTATCGCGTATACTCAGATAGAATGTTTGGCGTCTTTGATGACAGAATCAGACGAAGCGTAGCGTAAGATATATGTTCGATTTATTTACACTTATTTACAAA
>JAQGBX010004123.1:0-15911 GCA_034698745.1 Megaphyllum sjaelandicum | reverse complement strand
TGAAGAATGGCACATGGGTGCCGAAACGTCGTTTTCTAATTGAACGTTTTTTGGTCGTGTATACTCCTTTATTAATAATTATTGTTTGAAAAAAGTCCATTTTTTTTGCAAATTGGTGCCTTTTGAAGCCGTTTATGCAATATACCGGTACATGCGTGTAGTTGCACTTTAATTGCGGCTTTCTTTTTTCGAGTTACTCCAAAAATTCTACCCAAAAGCGATTAAAATAGGGCTTGAGGTAAGGTTCACGGTGTAGTTGACTTCAAACCGCAAGTTTTTCTAGGTTTCCAAAAAAAAACCATCGTCAATTTTTATACAAAACTTGAATGAGAACTTCCTCTGTTAGGCTGACATTTCGCTGCAACAACCCAATCAGCATTGAAACTGGTAAGAAATTCAAATTTTAAGTGGAACAAGTTGTGAAAACTAGTTAAGCTAGTGGCACCAAACAATTTTTTTGCGCAACGGTCATAAATTTCAATCTGAAAATCACGGAGTTCATCTTGCGGCAGACCTCAAGTGAAAGTTGGAATTTTCCCCCAAATTTCTGCCTACTAACCCAATTTATCATAGATTTCCAGCACCCTTCTTACAACCAATACCTGTTTAAGCGTCCCCCCCTTTCATCTGACAGAAATAAACTAAAAATCGAATTAATTCCCCAAATAAAACGGGAACACACTATTTAGCCAATTTTCGTAAACAGTCGCGTTTAATGAATCACTAAAATGAAATGATATAGGCTAAGTGCATATTCCTTCAATGACAATAGATATCAAGTATTTTTTGAAAAGATTTTCTGGTCATCAATGAGGAATCTTAAGTGAATACTTTAATACATAAAAAGATGTCCTCCTTTCAGATTTGTAAGATTTCAAATTTAGGTTGCTTTAAACCACTTGACATTTCATAAATTACTGCATTTCTCTTTTGTCATTATAGTAAACTTCTAAATCAGCAAGAATAAAGTTTGAAATTGACATTAAATTTAGCTTGCTTAACGTCTACATTATAACATATAAACGTTACATGTACTTGTGTTTGGAACCTCGTGAAGACGAACTTTGAAAGGAAGTCAACATTCATTCGTTTGAACCGTAGTTCGTATTAACAGAATTAAGAAAAACATGATTTCAACAATAAAAACTAACATGTACTTAAAATATAGGCTACGAATTATTGTTTACCTAAAATAATCCATTAGCGAAGATTGTGTAATGTTTCTTTGGCGACATTTTCTCTAGTCTAGGATTCGTTTTAACAAAAAAGTATAGCGTGGATGCTTGATAAATGTGTTGGCAGTAATCGATAATTCGTATTATTCGAGTTCGAAGTTCGCCTTAAACGAATAAATTATCATTAGTCTGTGTATTCCTCACGATTGGGACCGGAAATGAGTACTATCAGAAATTGGTATTAAGCGAGTTCTTCTAATGAGGTTCCAGTTCCACTGCTGCATTTACCATAAAAATACATGTATTTGATTTTAAATAAGCATTGTCAAAACCAAATACAGTTAAAACCTGTTAAGAGTGACCACAAAAGAAAATGCTATATCGGCCACTGTACACCGGTGGTCATTATACAAAGAATGCCTGAATTAAATTAAAATAATGAAAATGTACACTAGATTTATGTAGACTGTAATAAATGTAGTAAAAAACCACAAAACCAAAAAAGTACAGAATTATCATATCCAAGGGTTAAAGCAAGATGTAACGTGACTCATCTGTTATCTGGTCACTTTTTAAGGTACATTGTCAATGTAAAAATTGAAAAAAGACAACACACACTGGTCACTGTACACAATAGACAGGTGGTCACTATACAGAGACTTTATGTAGGAAATGTACACTAGAAAAAACAATACACTGGAAAGTGGTCAACATAAACAGGTGGTCACTTTTCCAGGTTTAACTGCATTTAATAGCTGCTAGTGCTATGTGTTACCCGAAAGACAATACTACGTGCAACCAAAACACAATGAGTTGTGTCTTAGTTAACCCGAACGAGCAAAATGTCACATCTATCAAATCGCACTTCCTCATAAGGTACGTCAGCACTTCAATGCGTGCATCATTTATGTAAAACGTCCTAGCAATCAAAAATCTTAGTCAATAAGAGTTTCCTGATGCCATTCTTGGCTATTGTTTTTAGCCAATTATTTGGCCGAGATTCCGATGAGTGAAATTCGTCCGATAATAATCGCCTTTAAAAAAAAAATCCACCCCTTTCGAGGAAAACGACATAAACCAGGCGATAACAATACAAGATGGAAAGATAAAAGTACAATTGAAGTGATTTCAGCTAGGCTAACTTAGCATCAAGGCTCGAGTAATTTGCACTCCGGAATAAATGCAGAGCGGAAGAGAGAAAACGTTAATTACACGGGCAAAATAATAATTAAGAAAATTGACACCAAAGATGGCGGACAAAGATAGACGCCAGACCTGCATCAGTGCGCAGAAAAAGTTGTAATGACATGTGCAATATCCTCATTAGAATATTCCCATATTGCTGGAATTTGACCTAAATTTTTGCAAGAATCATGTGAATAACAGAAATTCAGCGAAAAAGCTTTTCATTTTCAGTTTCACGATTAAAAACAATTTTAAATACACCATATAAATTGTTGAAATACAATGGAATTGAGGGGCTTAATTCCTAACATTTTTGGAATTTTTGCCAGGGTATATCCTGATAGTCAAACAAGGTTTCCCCAGCCTGGAAAACCTGGAAAAGTCAGGGAACTTGAAAATGACCGGGAAAAGTCAGGGAATAATAGTTTATTTTGAAAGTCAGAGAAATTCAACGCAATCACGGCGATCCAAAATTAATACTTCTACAAGGTTAGCTCAAGGCCCATTTTCCGAGTAGAAATCTTCAAAAATGTTCCACATTTTTTGGAGTACAGATTTGCAAAATTTTCCACGTTTTGCGTATACAAATTTACACAATTTTCCACATTTTCTAAGTATTAATACATAAAATTTTCCACGTTTTCCGAGTACAAATTTGCAAACTTTTCCACGCTTTTCGAGTACAAATTAGAAAAATTGTCCACGGTTTTCGTGTGCAAATTTTCAAATTCTCTAGGTTTTCCAAATACTAATTTTCCACGTTTTTCCGAGCACAAATTATTAACATTTTCCGAATACAAAATTTTCTTATTTTAAAATTTTTTTTATGCAATGTTAATTTTAAAAATTGTCGTTTGTAAATTTAAAAAAATATTTTCCAGTGTCAATTTTGGAAAATATGTCAATTTTTCACTTTGTCATTGGTTAGGGAAATTTTTTAAAACCTGGAAAAGTCAGGGATGTTCAAAATAAAATTTCTGGGTGAACCCTTCAAAGATCTTGGAAATGTGTATAATAACTCATAAAAAGCACAGAGCTATATTCAGCGAGTTGCATTAATGATAAGAATAGAGCAAATGCATGTATACACAGCGTTATATTTTGATTCTTTTAAAAGTGTTCCCGTCAACTACTCAATACATGTATTTGATTCCTCTTTCTTCTAACTTACAATTCCAAGATTTCTTCAGCTTGCAATCACGCAAAATAATAAAATCATCTATTTTCAGGGGAAAATCCTGATATAGTATTTCAAAATATTGGCACTAAATTTAGGCTACAAATTCGCACAAAACATTTGTCATTTAACGACATGAAACATAACATGAAAAATGTAAAAAACCTTCCACGATTGTTAATATTCTTGGCAGCGGCTCTGACATCACCTTTGCCCCGTCCATAGTCCCGTTATTTGGGTGCACCCAAACATTTAACATGACAGTCAGGTGCCCAATCTTAAGTGAATGGCAGTCAGGTAGATAAAGGCTATGTGTGGAGGAGCCGCTATCAGCAGATAAAAATCTTATTAAAAAGATGCTCTATATTTTTCAGTTGGAAAAAAGGGTTTGTCTAGGGTGAGGCATGCATTTCTGTCACTCAGCTCTTCCTACGCTCCTCCTTTTTCATAATCCTTATTTTCCTCGCACACCCACCTGTTAGTAGTTGAGGACGCGACAAGACTAACATGGTAATATCACATAATCAGAACTTGTTACCACACGAGATACATGATTCGTTTTCAAAACTGTTGATGATAAATAGTCGATCAAGCTCGAGTAAGGATCGAGCTTCATTTGGATATATACAGGGTGGGCCAATAAAAAGTAAGCCAACTTTAGAAAAATCATAAAATGGTATTTGTCAATGGAATTTAATGAAAATTTGTACATGTGTACTTAAATAGGATACAAAAGAATTCCCTATTTCAGTTTGTGTTCAAAGTTAGCACCTTTCTCCGGAAAACTGTTTCAAATATTGCCTAGCACTGTAATTTTTCGTTTTACGCAAAAAACTTATCGCGGTTCCTTCTTCTTCAGTGAATGCCATTTTGAAAGAAATTCAAATGATAACGACATTAAAAAATAACGTGAACGAGAGTAATTCGAAAGTAAAGAGGACAACAATATTTGTGCAATAACCATTTTATGATTTTTATAAAGTCGGCTTACTTTTTATTGACCCACCCTGTACATTAAATACATGTAACCTGTAGCAATAACAAAGTTGTTCCATTTCGCATGAAATGGTTGGTTTACAAAAACAGCAAATTCCAGCCCTCTTCGAGTCTGAGGTATTAAAACTTTAGAACGGAAAATCCTACCGCCATTTCAACTAAATATTCATGTACTTGCAGAAACTGATTTTCGTAAAACTCTTTGCGAAAAACACCGCAAACTTTTTTGCAATGTATCTAATGCACTGTAAATGGGAAAGAATTTATTTTAAAATTGAGGGACAAAAAATATTTTAAAATTGAGGGACATCATGTTTCTAAAATACATGCGGTTTCAACGGAAGCATATTTTGATATTTTAAATTTTTAACCTGATATATTCTAAAATACACAGGTATTGTATTGTAATTAGTACATGGCTGACCATTACAATGTCAATAAATGGTTTCTAATACACGTGCATGTATATTTTTGTATTGAATATGGTAAGCACCTCTATATTTTACGTCATCAAAGTTTGATATTTTCAAACTTTCCTACTGATCGATGATGAAAATAAGGGTAACAATTGAATTCTGCTATACTGAAAGTTCGTATGATTATACTCCACCATTGGGTGGAATGTGAGAATTGCCAATTGCTTTTTATTCCAAATCGAACAAACTCAAGCACTGACTTCAAAGTATAACGTCAGAAATTAAGTGGGGTAAGAGAAAACTTATTATTCAATTCTACTTTATCATTTTAAGAACAGCCCTTACATTAAAAATACTTCAATGCAGTTTAAAACCTGTAAATTCAGAGATTTTTTTTACACTGAGCCAACCAGAAATTCGTGGTGATAACCTACTGCGGCGAAGAAAAACAACTCGAAAAAAGCCTGATAACGCAAACTCACATCATCCTGATTCACAAAAATAAAATAAAAATAAACCGTTCAACGTGTGCATTATTAGCTGATATCTGTTATCCCGACTCTTTATGTTTAAAAATGAGTAAAAAATCAAGTCATTGAGATGAGTTCGATGCCTCATGCTGATGAGGTTTTTAAACGAAAAACCTTTCTCACGATTCTTATATCGTCACGTTACGTGAGCAATAAAGCGATGGCCAATTTCCTTTTAAAACTTCAAAGAAACGCGGGATGATAACAGAATCCTATTAAAATTCTACCTTTTTTAATCTCAGCAATTTTCTGTTAATTCATGAATGTTGATATCATTGCTTATCAAATTACCTCATTCAGAATCGTACTATTTTCCCAAATATTTTTGGGAACTTAATCAAAATAGGAATGTCAACGATGAACATGTAAAAGTAATTAACTATTTCAATTACATGTAGTTTTATCAAAAACAACTTTTAATGAAAATTTTTCATTATGTTAAAGCATTGGAACCTCTTTAGAATGAACTCGCTTAATACGAATTTCTGGTAGCATAAACTAATTTCATGCAGTCCTCGTTTGTTGAAATCATGTCATTTTGACTTATGGTAATACAAGAAACGGTTTAATTGAACAATTTTGACCGTCCCTTGATAGAAATAAATGTTTGCGAATTTTTATACACGACCACGTATTTTAATTTATAATCCTTGCTCAAGGCTTCGACGTCATTGATGTCTTCATCATGAGAACCCTACACCTAAATCTAAGTTAAAATAAAGGGAAACGTGAACTAAGTAATGCACAAATATAATAGCATATTTTCAAAAAACCCTAAAGCCAATTAGCATTTTAGGAACCCATTGATGCTATAAAAAGAATTGAAACAAAGGTGCAAAAAACCCACATATCAATAATTTAATTCTAGCATTCCTTTATTGTTGTTTAGATTTAAGTGTAGAGTTAATTCTCATCTAAAAATAAATTGTACTGTATTAGTACGGTTAAAATTTGTATTGCATGAATTTTTTACATCATTTGTGTGATTTGCTTTAGCTCGATCTTGATGAACACGTCAATGAAGTCTAAATGTTGAGCAAGGATTAAAATAAAAAATACCTGGTCGTGTATACATAAAGACTCGAAAAAATTTATTTCATAGTATTTACCCAGACCACTTGATGATGGAGAAGGTCCCTTGATAGAGTTCGACTGTATGTAGAAGATGTTTAAATCTCTTAGGATCAAACTTAAACACATATATTATATTGATTTTAATTACACGAATTAAATTAACCATGCAGTGACGTGACAAATTTAATTGCCACTGACTTGGGAGAATTAAATTTGCCACTGATATCACAATTGCATTGTCATTGATCTTAGATAAACAGTGAAACAAGTTCAGAATAAGTCTTTAAGATGACGATGACCCCTTGTAGCACTATGATGGTCATACAGCAAATACTATGAATAGTAAATTCATGTTGCGACTAAAGTAACTTATTTTTTAAAATGCTTAACAAGTATTAAAAAATCAAACGAACTTCCATTTTTTAAATTCTTCCATATTTACTAGTTTTTAAATAATTAATCCCATTTTTGTGAAATCTATCTTTTCAAATATTTTTTGCATTATGGACATATTTTAATCGCTGAAATCGGTGAAACGCCACTTTAGTATAAAGAATGTGTCATTCCCTTTCAAACTTTATAAAATGATATTTTAAACCTTTATCATAAATAGAATTTATTTTCATACATATTATTTTAAGGTCCGTATAATTATTTACACTCGAGTTATATTACACTGACTGGATTAACATTTCATCCATAAGTTCCAGCTTTCTGATCAATGGCAGTAAGAGACAAACATACCAGAGAACTAGAATGGCATTTCTTTGTGTTATTTGCATGAAAATCGAAGCGTGAGATGAACTCCATGTACACTGTAATAGGCTGACAAAGAGAGCCTAAAATTCAATTTCACTTTCATTATAATTTTTTTTTTACCCAGAAGAAAAAGTGAGAATTTGAAAATTGTGTCAAGCATGCAGAGCCAGTCATTTCCAGAATTCCGGACTAATTTCCCTTACAGGACCGGCTAAACTACACGCACGCTTCCTATAATTGCTGCCCAATTTCGAGTACAAAAAAGCCACTCAGCTGTTAATCTCTTCACCTTTTAAGCTGCCCAAAAAAGCATTAGTTCCCGTGGCAAGAATTCAAATAATTGGGAGAAAAGAGGTTTATCCTTCCTCATACCCCACCAATGAATTGAACCCCCTTTTCTTGCCACTGTTTTTTGTTGAACGAGATATTTTTTCTATAGAATCTTCTCCCAACCGTGCAATTTAACCGGAATTTTTAGCACTTTTGTGCCGTGCCTTTTGTGAATATATAAAAACGTTAAAATATAGGTCTTTACGATTTTCTCAACCGTTTCCCAGCACGCACCCCGAAAACTCTAAATGCAAACTTCACCTACTACGAGATATACGTGTATTTTTAATAATAGATTTATAGAATCATTTAAAAAACCTGTAAATAACGTGTACGTTGCATGACGCGATCTTACATAATTATCATTAAATATTAAAAAAGGACAAAAAACTGAGTCGCGTCTCGAACCCGTAACGTTAGCTCAGTGAGCTGGGTCACAGAAGAAAGCTGGCCTTCTGACCTAGAATAAACCATGAGTGCAAAAAGCAGCCTCAAAGGTTGTTGACTTTTCATTTCCACGCGCTAGTTTTATGTCGTGTCTCGTCTGTTGTACATCATAAGATTAGAAAGTGAAACAAATAAAATTATATACAGATGTCTGAAATGGAGGGAGACACCTTTCACTGAAATTATTTTCATTTTCTATCGACATGCCGATGGTCAAACTAGGTTGTGACAGTTTCTCTTAAACCGAGTACACACTGCAGCAAGCCGCAAACAAAAAACAACAAACAGCAAACAGCTTGTCCGAAAATGTGTTTGTGCAAACATGGCGTACGCACCACCAAGACAAAGAAGAAACAATTTGTCATTAAACAAAAAGGAGGATATCATGTTGAGCAGTTATGAAGGAGCTAACACGTAAAAACAAGTTTTCCACGAGTAAAAAAAGCAGATATCAAAGTACTAGCGTACATGTACATGCAGTATATTTGCAAAACGTCATGGGCAGTACTATTATCGACATGGCCAGCTACATTTTTGAAAATGCTTATTGTAAATACTAAAAATTTCTTCTCAAATCATGCCAAAATAAAATTCTCTCTTTATTTCGCAAAAAAGCAAACGTTTTCAGAATTTCGCACAAATCACTGAAATCATTAAAATATTATTGAATGCGAATCTTGCGATATAACTACACTATGTGGGTAATCCAAATCTTGCAAAACAGCAGACGATGCAGGCAGAAGACCAGTAACTTCTTGATGCGCGGGTAAAAGCAAACCCTCTTTACAGTAGAAGATCAGGAAAAGTATTTGCTGGAAAGTTTTTTTCCTTGGCCAAAATGTTTGCTGTTTGCAAGAAATTTCGGAGCAACCATTTTGAGCAAACAGTTAACACTGGTTTTGTTTGCTGTTTGCTTCAGTCTGTACCCGGCTTTAAAAAGCAATGCATGTCGATGGCTTATTGGACTATCATCGCAACATCATCCAGAGCCTGGAGTCAATGGCAGAGATTTATTGCTAATTAAGTGAATGAGTACAGTGTGTACTTTGGAAGCTCTTAGGTTATCATTATAGATACCAGAGGTCGTGACTGGCGAGTAGATCATCCTACAATGTACTTCGTGAATGATTGAATGAAGAACAGCCAGGTAAAAACAACCACGATACTCGCGTTGATCGATCTATCAGAATTGACATCCAGATGAACGAAATTCGTCTTACAACCAGTATTTGTGTCAGAAAATAAAATCTAAACTAGTTTAAAAATATATTTAGTGCAATTTCCCATTTCGTGCTTATGGTAATTAATTTTTTTGAATTTCAACTCTGAATTCTTGCTTTCCAATTCGCCTACTAACAGTCCTGATTTCCAATATCGGTAGTATAAAATAAAATATACTAAACTATACACTATATAACTATACTATACTATATAAAAAACTAACTATATAACTAAAATATATTTAGGGCAATTTCCCATTTCGTGCTTATGGTAATTAATTTTTTTAATTTCAACCCTGTATTCTAGCTTCCCAGTTAGCCTACTAACAGTCCTGATTTCCAATAATTACAACTATCGGTAGTAAACCTACTAACAGTCCTGATTTTCAATAATTAGGCCTACAACTATCGGTAGTAATTGACCAATGACCAAAAATGATCAAAAATAATTGGATTTTAATCGCCATTGCATAGATTATAATTTCCATCTGATGCAAAAGATTGTGTTATTTTAAGGCTTTTTAACCCAAATTTGGAAAAAAAATTATGACATGATGATATCAAACAGCACCGAAAGCACGAGTTCAATTCCTTACTGAAGGTTGAATCCCTGAATCTATGACTATATACCTTGTACTGTATATGCGTTAATATACAGTATACGCATTATAAACCTTTAATAATCACTACAATCATGGATTTCTCAAGATATTGAACAACTCAACACATCCGTTCACAAATTATTACCAAGATGCTATTATTAGTTCATAGTTGGTCATAGGCGATACTCAAAAGTATCGTCAAGCATTCCAAAGGTAATCAAAATCATTGATTTTCTAGAAACCACAACTGACTTATAGTAAATTCATGTTCATTCACAAAACATTAGAATTATCATCTCTCTAACGCCATCTGGTTTGTGAATACAGTGATAATTATCAAGATCTCCAACAATTACGACTAGAAAAACGGTTTCCTTGCCTTTCAGACACTATATACAGTATGGCTTTTGTCATTATAAGCCTCATTTTGATTTTATGAAGTCATCATACTTTTTTTTAAAAAACGTACGAATAAAAAAATATATAACAGTTGTAATAAACAATGAAGAGTCGAATTGCTATTCACAAATGAGGTTAATATGTAATCCTTTTTCTGAGAAGGGAGCACATGCCAGAAACCGTAATTCGTGTCATCCTCCAAACAAGTAGATTACGTTGGCTAACAAGGAAGCAACAAAACAGGCTTATAAATAAAACCTGTTTTTTAAAAAAGGCAATTTTACACTAAATCCTGGGCATTACCATATGAAACTGCAGTTTTAAAAATTCATAAACATAGTTCTGATGCCACCCAAGTTATTTTAAAATCGTTATACGGTTCCAATGACCTACCAAAAACATGGCCTGTAAGTCAGCATGAGAGGTTTTGCATACCAGACAGTTATTAACATAAACACAGTTGGCGTTTTTATAAGGCAATAAGGAAGAAGTAAAGTTCATGTAATTAAAAACGCACCTAATGTCCCCACGTTTCACTTTGGCTTGTTGCGCTAGTAATATAAAATACATGCACTTTGAAATGTCATTAATGGAAACTTAAAATTAATTATTTGTTGAATAGGAAAATGATCAGGTCAATCGACAAGTATATTTTAAGGGCAACATGAAATTAACAATTCTGGCAGATGTTGACTTCTACCTGACGTGTCATACAGTGTACATGTGTAGATAATTTACTTTCGAAAATAAAGAATATGCTGAGGTACATGTAATCGAATTGCAATTTCAAAATACATGTAACTGAGATATCTAACGAGCGTACTCTACATGAATTCATTCAAAACATTTTCAATCTCATTGGTTTAGTACGTGGTAAAATAAGTGCGTGAATATACGTCCATACACAATGTACAAACTCGATTTAAAAATTCAACTAAGAAACTATGTCAAACTTTTGACATAATTCGTTCTGAACTGTTACACAAATAACTAAAATTTGTAAAATATACTGAAAAATTAACTAAGGCTCAGGAGTACTTAAAATTTTAAAACATCAAAGTTTAAAAGTAAATTATCATGCTAATTAATGGGTTCGTTATTCAGTGATCATGTTCAACATGATTAGGATCAATGGTTAGAAGATGGGGCAAGATGTCAAAAAGAAGTAGACAGAGCTTAAAAATTAAAGCATACCCAATTAGACGACCAAAAGCGTAATAAACTACAAGAAAGACCAAGAACAGAAAAAAGCTGTACGAACTAAGAAGCGTGAAAATTTTTTGCTAAATGCATTGTTTGTGCTCATTAACTCGACTTAGATGATGAGCGGCGTTAAATTGGTGTCAAGCAGGTGCTCATCGCAGACACTATTTTTTTTTTTTTGGAAAATGATTTTAAAAATAGCAATTTTTTTTACTTACTTTGAACAAGCAAAACAAGAGCCTTCAGGTCAGAAGGTTTGTTTAGATCAACAAATAACCGTTTTTCACATGAAAAACCACTCATTTCACGATCAAAACAAGCTGGTGGTCAAAGACTTCTGATGACTTTCTAGATGACCACGGATACCTGAATGGGAAAAGAAAATAACAATATAACGAGCTTGTCCATTACTTAATTGTTTGCATGTAGCATGCCAGCTACAAATCAAAGTCAAAATGAATTGTCACAAAGTCACTGCCCCCTCAAACAACTCAAATTTTGATATACGTAGTATTTGGTTAAATCGACATAATAAAAGTACATGTGGATCAGCGTTTTAAAATAATGTCTAAACCAAATGATAACATTATTTTAGAGGATACAGTACATGAATGCAAATTGCTAAAAATGGTGAATAAATGAAACGTACTAATAGCTACGTACAGTATATAACAAGTCCCCCAAACAACCTGCTGGTGTTCATAAAATGAATAATCAAATTGCAAGCATTTTGGACATACAGCATTATAATACAATTGTACTACACAGAGAGCAGAGACCGTTATCGAGGGAAAAAATAAAGGGAGCCTTAATTAGGTTGTTATTTTGCAAAGCTAGATAAAAATATTGGATGTGAAGGACCAGGATTCGAAATTTACATACTCATTTATATGCATGAAGCTTATCGCCATCGTCTGGCTTATCAACGAAAGTCATGCATTAGTATTTGAGATACCGAGAGTACAAGGCTATATCACTCAAATATTTAATTCAGCGTTTCCAGTCATTATTTTTAATTTTCTTAATCGTTTTGTATAAAGCAATTAGCGATATCGCTGCCAACTAAAAACAATGTGCCAATTAAAGCAAGTTGGCAAAATCCATCGTGAAGCAATCGCATCGCACTCGCATTTCCAAAATGGCAGCCACAAAGATGCATCACGACTCACGAATTTGCTCGCTTTGGTTTTTCCAGAGAACAATTTTCTCCAAAAATGCTAACTTCAAAACCCATTTGTGTTAATGGCCTTATCACTGACATAACGATTGCAAACCTTAATGTTTTCCACCATATTTTCATTGAAAATTACGGTAGAAGAGTCTCTGTGCAATATCATGATGGTGCAACTTTGTCAAACTGTCTCAAAAATAATAAAACCGTGGTATTTTCATCCAAAAACACATTAAATTCATTTCAAGTTCTGCAAGGTCTAACAAAATGTAGCATCTGTGTAGCTTCTCATAATCACTGTATAGGTTTTTTTTAAAAAAAAATTAAACGAAACTACTGAAGGAAAACGTTAAAAATGAATGCATAGGATATGTATTGCACATTTGCAGAATTATTGGATACTGCTGTCAAATTGCATTGCGCAATGATGCAAGTCTTATAAGGTAAATTATTTCCGAAATATTCCTCTTATAGAGCGCAACTATATAACGTAATTCAACCAGGTCAGTATTTATCAATAATAATTGCTCAGGCATAATTCACTTCCAGAATTGCCAGAAAATGTGCCACTTTAATTAACGATTACGGGTAAATTACAAAGCGTGATCCCACTTCCAAAATAGCACGAAGATAACACGAAGTATGACTTAATGCACCACAGTTAATTCTTCAGAAATAATTAGATTAAAATACAATGGTGTCTCATTCAGAACTCGCTTTATACGAATTTCTGACTAGTACGTAAATTAATTTAGACAAATTCCCAATTCAGATATTACACATGTTCGGCTTAAATGAATGCATTTTTAAGACCACGAGCATTCGCGTTATACATTGTACATGTACTTGTAATACGAACTAGGGTTTAAAATAGCAAAATATTGCTACAATACGCTATAACGTTCTTTTGGTCAGATGACCTTCCATTGACACAACTTCGTGTAAACAATTAACGGAAAAGCTATTGATCAATTGCAGAGTTTAACTTATTGGAAATATCCAAAGACGACAGAACAACGTAGTTGAGCAACATTTACTGAAAGTTTTTGGGTCTGTTTATATCTTGAATGCAATGTCTAAATGACAAGTCAACGGCATTTAATTTATTAAGCTTAATTTCCCATTCAACAAGCGGAACCTAAGCTGCGTAAAGGAATTTAACGAAAACATTATTCATTTATGCGAACTAATTGGTATAAATTAAGACGTTAAATGCGATATAAATGAATTGGAGTAAAAGGGTTGCCAAGATCGTTGCCTAGACTCCCAACAACCGTTTGATTTATGCTAGCAAACACAGGAGCCTGTCTATTTATTTCAGAGTTTTCAGGTTTGGTTTCTCGTTAATTCATCATTCTAGATCTTGGAAATCAATCAAAGCCTACCTTGATGTCGCTGTACATGTTTTTTGCGTTACATTACACGCAAAAGTGGGCTTCCAAAATGCAAAAAGAACATAGTATAGGGGCGCTGGTTCCAAGTATATGTAGGCCTATATATGCAGGAACCATGAATTTTTAGGATTATTTAAATTACTCATTTTTCAATCATTAAAGCAATTGCCCAAATATTCTCAATTTCTGGCGTCATTGCACAAACTTAGTAGAAGTTGCACCTAAATATGCTCACACACTAAAATAAGAGCATGGGCAGATTTTAAAATTTAAGGGTACGAAGAAGAAAAACTAACACATTCCAGGTTTTACTATACAAATGTTCAGTCTTGGATTCAAGGATGTCAAACATACTGAGAAATTCGAACATTTGATAAAATTCTCGACATTTTAAAATTCAATTCTGAGCCAAAGTAAAATTACGATTCGTGTTAACTCGATTTAAGTTTTAGTCATCAAATCAGAATATGGAATGCTCAAGTTCAAACGGTTCAATCACCATGTGCACTGTGTTAACTAAGTATTAACCAATCATGCTCAGTAAAGATGTTATTGAATATCCAAATTAATATAAGGCGTAAGTAAAAAGTCTTTCAATTCCCTTATCACCCCCCCGGAAAAAAAATCAACAGAATGGGTGCAAATATGAAAAATCGGAGATGGGGAATATACAGGGTGATTCCTAAAGTCACTCGCCAAAGAAAAAAAATATCTTTAAAATGGTAACTGATACGAAGATAATTCTTATATGTAACTAAGAGTTCTCCGAAAACCCTATTCCCTGCGACCTTAAATGTCACGTTCAAGGTCATCCATCTGCTAGGCCTGCGGATTTTGCAGATTATGTCAGAAACCGCTGCAGATACCTCTACGTTAAAAATGTTAATTAGACCGCTGTAGGGCGATGCCTGATTAGTATAATAAAGTTGGTTTCAAATGGTTTGGAACATAGCACAGTGTTCCTGAAGTTTTCTTCTCCCCGATTTACTCCATACACACTCAGGCTGCACTGCATTTCACCAAAGCTTTGCGGGCTGCATAAAATGCGATCTTAAACCTGCTAAATTGTTGATCATAATTGTGTGCTAAGGCAATTTCATTTTTTATTTCATTAGCAAAAAAATGAATTATTCTTACTTGAGCACATTCTCAAAATGATTAAAACAAATAGCAAAATCGAATGCAAAAATTGTGAACAATTGGCTACATGTACAGTAAAAACTCGATTTTATGAACCTCTAATTATTTGAAAACTGTTTTATGAATGAGGCTCCTGCCGACCACACCGTGCATTTTTTGGCTGGCGCATGCCTCAACCTTGGAGAAAATTAATTAAATACATTAGGGTACCTCGTTTGAGGCCTGCTCGTAGCAGTAGTCCAGCTATTTCAACTGAAAAAATAAGGGATTTGGCTTTGACAGAAGACGATTCATGATTTTTTCAAACTTGCAGCCTAACAAAAGTGATATACAAGAACATGTAATGTGATAAAATACTTAGAAAACTTAATTGACTTGTTTCCTATTTTTAAAATTTTGTTTTCTATTGTTTTGAATGTCAAACTCGATTCTCTGAACTTTTTGATTTTATGAAACACCTCTGGCATCAATTAGGTCATAAAATCGAGTTTTTAGTGTATAGGTAAAATCACCTATACATGTAGTATGTGTGATATACCAATTGTTCACAATTTTTACATTCAATTTCGCTATTTGTTTTAATCATTTTGAGAATGTGCTCAAGTAAGCTTAATTCATTTTTTTGCTAAACGTTTTCTAAAATGTTGCATTTGAGACCATGCATTGTTCATTAGCAATGAATAAATTGTTATC
>JAQGBX010004122.1:0-15912 GCA_034698745.1 Megaphyllum sjaelandicum | reverse complement strand
ACATCCCCTGGCGTTGGTGTTTAGCCCTCGTGTGCAGAAATAGGCCAACGTTAAAAATCCACAAACCAACCAACCTAAGTTATATTGTTTAACCTGCTGTATTAAATTTAAAACCAAATTGTGATTCTTTTCTAGTAAATCTTTATTTTATTCTATAGAATTGTGGTGGCCAAAATCATTTTTTATATATACTGTATATCTATTTTTTGTGGAAAACTTGTCACAAACAGTTGCTGAAATAGTGTACATTTTAAGAGTTTGGCTGTTTTAGGCGACTTGCAGCGCCTCTATCGGCGCTTATCGTTCACAATTGGCATGGTGACATCTCCACCGTCCATTTATTTTAGTTTAAACAAAGTGCATTTGGATGTCGCTCGCCTCTTCAAGTAACTGCCTGCCATTGGACCGCACTTCATCTTTGTTAGGACGCATTCCCCAGCATGATACCCAGCGCCCCCATTATGTAGTTGAGCTGAAAACTTAGCGCGCATGTCGCCCAATGATTCCTGAAGGGTCAGATCCACGGTGCCACCGGTTGCTCGTGGAAACGTTTTGCGCTAGGCTGCCACCCAAGAGTCGATGCGTGATCAATGTGAAAACAAGACGATCAATCAACTACGTTAAATTCATGTAAAGTGTTTTCGGAATGCCGTTCAAAAATTATTTTTCCATACGACATGAGTGGAAAAATTGAAGAATGGGCAACCTTTGAAACACCCTTACAAGAAATCTGTAAATGGGATAAATGAATTTGTGCCAGAACACTGGATCACTCTTAAAAGGTGCAGGGATCCCACTACCCAATATGACCGCTTGGGATTTTCCAGCTTTTCACTAGTATTTCGAAAAATACAAAAAAACTTTTAGTTTGTTTAATATCCTGCACTAGAACTTGTATTTAACTTTGGCCACCACTGAGCAGATGTGAAAAATCACTGCTACAAAATCAAGTTTCTGCGATCTAGATTCAACAGCCAATTTGCTTGTTGGAAAGAGTTGAAGATTTTTTTCCATGGCAGGAATTAAATGGATTTTTTCATATTGTTTTTAAATTGTATTGAAGTGTGGTTTAAACTTAGAACCTTAACTAGAACAACTGCCCTATATATTAGTGGAGATATTGGTCAATGCATTTTATTTATGATAAAAACTGTGTGAAATTCACGAAAAATATAGTCTATTACTTCCAATGTTTCCTATTTACAGTTTATTCGTAATTGGCCTAGTGTTTACCATTCAATAATTGAAAAAGTCACGATTCATGAAAATTTAAATTTAAATTACACAACGGTGTGCTATTCAAAAGTTGTATGAATTTGCAAATCATATCTAAAGGTGCAAAGAATTTGCTTAAAATTCTACAATAGTTTGAATAAAACAACCATAAATCTGTGTCCGGCAACAAATCATTTTTTATAAAAAATAAGTCATAACGCCTTGCTAAAACTAAGTGGGCAAACACGCATAACATCATGGCTTGCAGTGATTGCTTTCTATTAGGAAACAAATATCTGATCAGATACGCTGTTTTGCCCGGGGTTTACCAAGAAAAATAATGTATCTGATCAGATATTTGCTCAGAAACAATGTATCTGATCAGATATTTGATCACAAAAATAAAAGCTTAACGCCTTATCAGCTGCGCCTTATTAAAATGCAAGCTGGCAAACACGCAAAACACCTTAGCATGCAGTGATTGCTTTCTATTAGGGAATATATCTGATCAGAAACAATGTATCTGATCAAATATTTGATCATTAAAACTAATGGGGGCGGAAGTCTCCTTTCGCAGGAAAAATTCCCAGGTAAGGGACGCTGGCACATCCCCTGGCGTTGGTGTTTAGCCCTCGTGTGCAGAAATAGCCTAATGTTATTCCGACGAATACTTTCGCTACCACATGTGCTTTCCAAATTCCATCAACTTTTGTACTGCATCGCGTATTTCCTGTGGACGTTGACAGATGGGGTGAATTTAAGCCATTGCATTTCTGTACAATAGAAGTTATTCGGACTTAATGCTACATTAGTGAATTGAAAATGGTCTTGATCTTGTATACAGCTGTTCATGGCCGAGCTTCACTTGCTGCGCACATTGTGTAAACCAACGTCACAACCTTCTTAATAGGCCATTACTTATAAAACATTGTCCGTTTTTGCCAGTTCTGCCAATTTTAACCCTCTTGATTTACTGCCGATGCGTTGACCTCTCGATGGGGCCTCCGCCTGGCGCTCATTTTGGGTCCTCTCTGGTACCAGGAGTGGGCGAAATCTCTTAAAAATGTTATGTAATACCGTCGGTTGGGATTTCGCCAGGCCACTAATCAGATTTTAACAAGGAAAAAATGTAATGGCTTCCGTTAATTGGTAATTGATGGCGCCTCTCAATATCCTCAGAAAGAGTTGCCATTTGTCACTTTAAACGCGACACTAGCCCATTCATTTCCTACTGCCGTCTCCTGATGCAACTTGATTCGAGGGGATTTCAGACATTGAGCCTTTGGTGAGCGATGTCTTAACGTCGCAATAGGGTACTAGATGACGATGACCAAATTTCCTCCAGACGATGTAGTTACTGTATCAGAAATTATAAATTTGCTGCAGTAACAACATTTTCTACTTACCCCACTTGGAGAATAAATTCGTTGCTGTATGTTTCAACCGAAATTCAAAAGTATTGTATTTTGAAATATCAATATATTCAGTGAAAACAACATCACCTTTTGTCGCCAGCATATCCCGAAAATGTCTCCCATTATGGAAGTTTTCCATAATTGCTGGAAATTCTTTCACATTATGAGGAAAATTTCCGATGTTTTCCTTGCACATTATCTTGAAATTTCCGGTAAATTGGAATGTTTTACTATCTGTATACTCTGCCTCTTAAAACATGTGTTCAAAAAACAACTTTTAGACATGACAAAATGAGCGAACCGGTTTGATGAAAACCATTATGTCCGAAGTCAAGATGCAAATCCAAATTTTGTATGTGAAACTCTTTAAAAGAACGTCTCCAAATTGAGCTCCTAGTATTTCGAAATTTTAAAAAAAAATTGTTTTTACGAACTTAAGACTTTCTGGCTTTTAAGCCAGAGTCCGCTTTGGGGCTTAGTTTTTGCTCCAAATGTAGCCTTTATTTTTCTACGCAAACATCCGCATACCAGTATCTTTCTGGTTGCTCGTAACGGTAAACCCCTTAGGGAAATACGGAATGGAAATGTCACTCTTTGTTTAAAAAAAAGCTTACAGTATTCCTCCTCTCCCCAAGTTATGCAAACTCGAGAAAAAAAGATGGCGCCTAATATGTGTCTTTTTTTCTCCAAAAGGAACCTAAGCGCATGCGATGATCACGACTTTTGCGAGGCCATGGTCGAGCAGGACGTCATGACTCCTCTGGTGGCGCTCTTCAAGAAACGGGTAAGTAACAATGAGCAATCGTGAAGTCAGAAGCGTCTTTTGTGTTGTTGCACAAGAAATGACTGCTCACAAAGCGGGCTTGGTATAGCCTACCTTGTCTTTTGACGCTGTTTTTTTTTTTTGCTGTCTCGAGGAATTGTGGTCAGCATTGGAAATGCGTTTGTGCTCTTTCACGAGTCAGACATTTCCAACTTTTTTATGCTTTTTCCAATCTGATGTTGCAAGTAAGAGTTGGTATCTAATTTACATTTCTGAATTCATTCTGCAATTAACCGAATCGCTTTTGTCTTTCGGGAATTATGACAGATTTGCAATGGTAATCGAAAAACTGATGCGGAAAGATAATTAGTAATCATAATCAAGAGAATCCGATGAAAAATGGTCAAAAAATAACGAAGGAGTTAGAAATGTAAACCTCTTCGGTCTTCATCACATATGAATTAGCAGCGTATTGCAGATCTCAATTTTTAGCATTTTGGGCGTTAGGGTATAAAGCCCACTTTTAAGTCAAGGCAGTGCCATATTAAAGGTATAAGATTTATCACCGTTTAAAAAAATATCATAAATATTTAGTTTTGTGTCTCAAACTATTCCATTAAAGTGTTTAAGAAAATTTATCACACCAAGCCTGTTACAGAAATTCTGTTCAGTGAAGTTATTCCTGGTCAGTTTGTGTAGAATTCTTCCATTGCGTTACCGTATTACATTTCGGGGAGGCTATCGTTTTGCATAAAACAGCTCAAGGATCTGTTCTCCATTTAATATTTTCATTTTTTTCTTGTGTATTTTTTTTTCTGATAAAAGGAAAGGCTGGTTGGGTGGAAGGGTGAGGCCATATTGTTTGAAAAACAAAATCCCAGCATAAAAAGTATTAGGACTAAAAAGCCGCAGGCCCCCAGCGGAGTTTTCTTCTCACTAGCTAATAATTTCGAACACGAAATTTACATTAGTTTGGATGCAAACTGGATGAGATGTTAGCGCCATGGGAATCGGGTCGCCCTAGAGCCTCGGCTGTAAATCAAGCAGGCCAAATCCAATAGTGACGTTCAGCTCCCCCTTGTGGGCGCAATGGGGTCCCTGGAAGCCACCTGCTTGTATATGCAAACAAGAAATTTTAGTCCTTAATGCGTTCCCGTTTATCGGCGTTTTTCCCACTCGTGACGCCATCTTGTAAAACTTTTTCCTAAAAAAATAAACCATCCGTTGAGGATTGTGTGATCTCTCTTAAATACGATGTCTTCACATTGCACATAGATTACAGTTTGGAAACCTCTGCCTTACGGATTTTATTTTGAATTGTAGTGTAATTACTGCCAGTTAGGTTTCGCAAACAGGCAATATCCTGTGTAAATGTGCTTCAAGCGCAACAAAACGGTAGCTGAAGGGTGGGAGCACAGTAAAACTTTTAAAGTAAGAAAGTTACTTACCGACCACTTGCGCCACCCAACGGACAAACAACTGGTGATGCTAAACGAATTACCAATTGTGTGCCCGCTGGGTGGCGCTAGTGGTCGGTAAGTAACTTTCTTACTTTACATGTTTTACTGTGCTCCCACCCGAAAATCAGATTTCTTACAAAAGCAGCTGTGATAGTATTAACTTAATTGTTTAAATTAATGTAATTTTAATTTCGTCATATTTTTGTTTTGGCCGTTTCTGGTTTTGTATATCATGTTAAAACTAAATGTACCGGTACTCGCAGCCCGGCGTTGCGTTGGTGTTCTTAGTGATTGCCAATCTTCAAGGGGCAGTTTTAAAAATTAAATTGAACATTTTATGGATCTTTTTTTCGACGGAATGGTTAACGAATTTTGTAGAATAGATGAAACCATAACGTTCTAAGACAGTTTGTCAGTAGGTCAAACTTTTTTGGTTCGTAGTCGAAGTTGTCGCTAGAACTTTGTCTCGGTGATTGACGAAATTGCTCGCTGATGGTAGTCGAAGAACAGTTTTTCTAAAAACATTTTCTCACCCTTGGGCATATTCAACTCCAGTCACGTCAAAAATGGGAAATGGTATTCTTAGAGTTAATTGAACCGGGACTTCCGTCGGATCTGTCGGATCCCTTCCGCTCACTGAATCGGTTCCTCCGTGGCAGATTCCAGCGAAAATCTTTCCAAATTGTGGCGCTGTTTAGCAGCCGATTGCCACTCGAGTAGAAACAGGATGGAATCTAGTTTATAATGGAACATTCAAAAACTCTCGTTTAAAAGTTGCAAAAAAAAAATTATTCAATTTCCTCTAACTGTTCCCGATCTAAAAACCTAATTTACCTAACGATACATTGTTTTTATTGAACATTACATTTTGTGTGGGTGATTTGTTTTTGACATCTTTGCTTTTCCTTGCTTCAATGTACACAAACTTTGTTTCGTACAATATTATTAGGGGCATTCGGACATAAACTTTGCAAATCGTACTTTGGTCGTTGTTAATGGACATTGGCAAAAGGACTGCATTAATTGGTTTAAAAGCAGCACAAATCTTATGTGAATTTTTTAAACCAATTAGCGTATTTTCACAAGTGGCTGCACGACTACCAAAGTACGGTTCGTAAAGAATCCGTCTGAGAACACCTATTGAAAATGGTGTTTAAAATATCTATACGATTCGTACAATCCACAAAGACAAAATTCTAGCAACAATTTCGACGGCGAACCAAAAAATTGTCCTAGAACGCTACGGTTTCACCAAGGCTACAAATTCGTTGGGAGTGCCTTGTAGAAAAAATGAAGCCTACAAAAGTTATTAAAAAAACTTTAAATTCTACTTTTGAAACTGCCCCTTGAAATATGGCAATCACTATGAACGCCAACGTTATGCGGTGCTGCCCACAAATTTAGTTTTAGGGAGTAGTTTTAACCTCGATACAAAAAATTTAAACAATTAAGTTAATAGTTTGTCCAAAAAATGTCAAATTCGACTTTTTAATACTGCCCCTTAAATATGGCAATCACTGCGAACACAGTGTTATGCCGGGCTGCCTGCAAATTTTGTTTTAGGCAGTAGTTTTAAACTCTTTATAAAAACCAGAGACGGTCAAAATGAAAATATGTCCGAATTAAAATTACAATAATTTAAACAATTTGGTTGGTAAAGTTTATCCAAGAAATGTCAAATTCGACTTTTTAATACTGCCCCTTGAAATATGGCAATCACTGCGAACACAGTGTTATGCCGGGCTGCCTGCAAATTTTGTTTAGGCAGTAGTTTTAAACTCTTTATAAAAAACCAGAGACGGTCAAAATGAAAATATGCCCCAATTAAAATTACATTAATTTAAACAATTTGGTTAGTAAAGTTTATGCAAAAAATGTTAAATTTTACTTTTGAAACTGCCCCATGAAATATGGCAATCACTGTGAACGCCAACGTTGTTATGCCGTGCCTGCTCGCAAATATATTTTTGGGGAGTAGTTTTAACCTCGATATAAAAACCAGAGACGGCCAAAATAAAAATATGCCCCAGTTAAAATTACATTAATTTAAACAATTAAGTTAATAAAATTTATCCAAAAAATGTCAAATTCGACTTTTTAAACTGCCCCTTGAAATATGGCTGCCTGCAAATTTTTCATTAATTGTTTTAAAAACGACGATAAAACTTGAGGGATTTTTTTAACCCAATTTGCCCACGGCATGACTACACGACTGCCAAAGTACGAATGGTCAAGCTTATGCCTGAGTATCCTTATTGTTCACGCGAAATAGGTGAGCATCGTGTTTAGGCTCGGGTCCCTTCCCCAAATCGAAGCTCATCTTCTCCCGAGCATATCTTGGAAGGGATGCTGAACTTGCGTCTATAATTCGGCTATCGTTCGTCGTAGCTTACGACCCGCAATCGGCTACGGAATCGCGACGTAACTTTTTTTTCTTTTGCGGGGCCGATCAATAACCGTCGTCGTCTGTTTACCGTTTTCTCCGTCTTGTCAGCAACGACGTTTGCCGTCGCACCTTTTTCAATTGCGGCAAGCATTGTTCTTCCCGTCCACACCCTCACCCCTCACCCCGGGTCCCCGCGGATCTGACGGGTAGTCGACGACTGCAATTGGCTCTCACGCGCGCAACCATAAAGATCCAAGAATAATATAACTTTCGCCCAGGGAATAGGTTTTTTTTTAACTTTAAATAATTGAACGTGAGTGCCATTATCATTTTTTGGAACGAGGATCCCGCGGGATTGTGCGCGACTGTCGTGGGTAACGAGGAAAAATTGGCGGAAAACGAGCATGTTCTTTAATGAGGTCGGAGGACCCCCGGGACGCCCGGCGCCCCCCGAGGGACCCCGATTATGGGAGATCGTCGACGATCCATCCGCGCGTGGAATATATTCATGCCGTATTGCCGCCAGGGGAGCGCCCGGCTCTCCGATTGGCTGGCGGAGGTGCAGGGTCTTGCGGGGGTGGCGGGGTTCTCCGGGTTTTCTTTCGCGGGGTCCGCCGACCCAAAGTCAGATCCGTCGTCGCCGCCGCCATGTTGTGGCGCTGCATTATGCACCGTAGATGGCGCTCGATGGGCGAGATTGCTTCCATCTGAAAGAATGTGCAATGCTGAAAATGGATGGACGCTTTGTTTTAAGGTGTTTCTGAGACAGATTTGCGAATTGCCCTTTAGGCTGCGTTCACGTTGAGCTTGTTTCCAGTCGCTTGAAACCAGTGTCGCTTAGTGGTAAGCGTCTTCAATACCATTGAGCGGCACCAGTTTCAAGCTACTGGAAACAAGCTCAACGTGAACGCAGGCCATAGAGTCGTGTTTCAGTCGTGAAATCACGTGTTCAAAATCGGCACGCTCGTTGGTTTAAAACATCCAATCGAGGTTATCGCTGTTTTTATTGGCGGTGTTTCCCAAACGTTTTAGAACCATGATGAAATTTTTGGAACTCCAGTCTGTTTCGACCCACCTAGCTTTATTGCAATGAGCTAAAAATGAGAACAATGTTATTTTTATTTAAATCATTTTGCAAAAAAAAAAAAAAAAACGCATCCTTTTCTCATAGCGGTTTTGAGGCTAAGTACATCGGTGCTAAAACCACTTTATTTGTAAAAGTTAGAAATATCAAAATGCTCAGTTTTAAATTTTCAGTAAGTAATTTGAACGATTTTAATTGTTTTCATTTTTACGAACAACCAATATATATTTATGAATGTATTTTTTTAAATAATGCAGTATATGAAATATTGTTCTAATGACGAAATATTTTTTTGAATTATTAGGTTTACTCAGATATGTTGATTGCTTAAAAAAATCCATTTAAGATCATCGCTGTTTTTCAACCATATTTGATGCATTCTTCTGGCATTCTTGACTTCACGACTGGCACAGTACGATTCTTCAATTTTTTTCTGAGCATCCCTATTGTCGCATTTTGCGCATTAACCGGGGAACTTCACTTCCCAATCTCCCCCGGATAATCGGGCGTCTAATCTTCAGTAATTTTCCTTCGCTAGTTCTCCAAAATGTTCCCTATCGGTTCGAGTTCTCCGGTAATTTATTTTTTATTTTTTAAAAAACGTTTTTATTTTCCGTAATGCCATTACTCACCGCGAGGGTCGTCCACGAATGGCGTCGCGCGTGGTTGCAGGCGTTCGGAAGGCATGCAAATGCCTTTTGCCACTCCGATGAACTCGGTGAGATCCCTCGGGATTCCAGTTAATATTCACGACATGTTTTTCCTTCCCTGGGTAAACAGTTAAGACGCTGCGGGTTAATAATCTTCCTTCCTCCCCATCATCCTCCCCGAGCTCAAAATTCTCATTTTCGATAGTGGCTCCCAAAGGCCAGCGCGCATATCTGCTGCGAGAAAAGTCAAATTCAAAACCAAACAGCGACTTTAAAGTTTGCGGTGCACTCGGGAGCGACGCACGAAGTGGATTCGAGTGCTTAGTCAACCGAGCCAACTGTTTTCTTAGCCCGGAACCGCTCTGGATTCAGCTCCCCACGGGAGCGTACTGCTTAAAAATTGGCCGCTCAATTAAAAATTGGCGCGGATCGGGTTAGCGGGGGCAGCTAAGGCTGGCAAGGGACGAAAGCGGTTAAAATTGGCGAAAAATGGATGAGGGGATTCTTCGGGGAATTTCGCTTTCGAGGAAAGATTTGCGAACTTGTGAGCGAGGCGAAGAATAACGTCAATAATAACGTTCGGGGCTTGGTTTTAGAGGGCGTCCTCTTGCACGGACCTACTGAGGTTTTTTTTAATTGCAGCTGTACATCTCATCATTTGTAAAGTTTTAAGCATGAAAATTTTGTTTGTTTTTCCCCCCCAAAAATCTCGAGCGTTCATCAATTTCGAGTTATTCTTCGATATCTTTTCGGATGAACCCCGATCCAAAGTAGCAATTCAGATTATAACAGGAATCTCATTTCTGGTATCGCTGTAATTTGTCCTTATAAGGTCGACCCTCGTCATATTCGGTGGTAAAATTTAGAAGTTTAACGGATTGCAAATATTTAATTTCTGAAGCATTTTTTCAGGCTACTTGTATTTACCCGAAAATTTGTAAACGAAACTAGAAACTAGTTCTTTTGAATTTAAATCCTTCTTGCCCATCCTTAAATGTCTCAGAAATGGATCATTGATACCTGATACCTATTATAATCCGAATTGATACGTTTGACATTCTGGGTACCGATTTATTACCGAATTTCAGACTATTGTGGGCTGGCCTGAAAAATCGTGTAGTATTGGCTGCATGACATACAAAACTAAATGTTTTTAATTTCACTATTTTTCGTTTAAAAAAAATGGAGTGGAATTATTTTTTCAATTTTTGTTTTCAATCTTAAAATCCAGTTTGCAGAAATATGCATTGGGTTTTTTTTCAGCATCCCCGAAATTCTCCTGAAATTACTCGATCGATTACGTCATCTGTTAAGCTGGATTTTAATAAGGAAAATGACTACTCGAATATACAGTAGTTTAATTTCATACGTGTTATAAAAATAATAATTGCGTATGGTTTCCAGATTGCGAACTTTTTACCAAATATTTCTTGCCATTGCAGTATGCCTCGGGGTGGAAGCCAAAGAAGCCAGTGGAAGACAAGATCGACTCTTCGAAGGAGACTTTTGTCGACGCAGTTTACTTGCTGAGCAATTTATGGTTGGTTTTCTAACTCTAGTTGCTGCACCTTGCGATGCCTGGTGCAATGCCAATGGTAATTCTGACCGAAATCTCCTCAATTCCGTTTCAGTGAGAGTAGCAGCAGGGCTGTAAGAACTTTCAACAAAGAGAGGCTGGTTACCATTTTAATGCCTTGTTTGGATCTGGAAGTTTATGGAAAAGATGTTTCCATTGCAGTTGGTAATTTGATATTTTAATTCAATAAAAAAAGTTTACGAAAAGCCAACAAATATATGCCAAGACAGATGCTCTGATTTTCATACCTACCGCTTGACTAATTTTGTTTAGTAGCACAAAGAATGGTCTGAATTTAAAGACCAGAGAAGTTTGGTAAAATAATCTTTTGACTGGACTATTGACTAATTCTGACAAATAAATTGGCCAAAAGCGAACTTTGCAAAAAGGCAAAAAATTGCTCTGATACAGTTAAATTTGTGTTACAGCACAGTGTCTTCACACTGTAGCAGAAGACAACGAGGAACTGATAGCCCACCTTTGCCAAACTGCCAATGCTGAAATTGTTAGCAGTCTTTTGAAGCTGCCAAGTACAGACGCTGGAAACACGCTATTGGGCGTGCTTGGTGCAGGTGAAAGCCACTTTTTTTTCAGATATTTCAACTATATTTTACTTTGAATCAAGATTTGAAGTGATTTTTTTATTCTTTTACAGGCATAGTTTTTTACATGAATGGTGAGCAATTGTCTGGCTGCTCTTCCACGGTGATCGTTAGTCTCATGAGCGTGCTGTCTGCTGCCCTGGCAGTTAAGGCAATCCCTCTCCTTAGTGTAATTGCTGACAGGTTGCGAGATTCGGAGGTAAGTGGTGCTTTGCCTTAATCTTTGAATTTTTGATGATTTGTTGACATTTTTTAAATCCGTTTCACTGACACAAACCATGTTAGCTAAACAAAAGCCGTTATTATTTTGACACATTGTATTGAAATTGTATTCAAAATTTTCATATCTTGATATATATTTAGTTCTAAATTTTTGATATTGTGTCAGCATTCAAGATATGTAACAGGTGGATAGGGAAAAACATGGCAAATTTGTGCCAATTTTGATGCAACATTGGAGAATATCTCAAGTATTTCTGCAAAAATAATTGTAGAATTGATAATAAATCCTTGACTAATTAGGAACAAAATTTGAAAAATTTAGGAGCGTTTTAACAGTAATAATGTATTTTTTAGAAAGATCAAGGAAATGTCGTTTTCATAAAAACGGTTTTAGAAAATGACTTTTTTTTCCAAAATGTGGGTTGAAAAAGGATTTTTCACTGAAAAGAAACTATCGTTACTAATAAAAAATTGACTGCTTTTCTTAACAAGTACTATTTTTAATAAGGACTGTCATGTTCACAACCTTTTTAGGAGGATGACAGTAGCGCAGAAAGTTTAAACTGGATTATCACGGCACAGCAAGTGGCCTTAGAGATCCTCATCAACATATGCTGCAGCAGCAGTGAGTTCACACAGTTTGCTTTGATAATTTTTTTGAGTCTAAAATTTCTGAATGTCCGCAACATAATTCCAATATTTGATGTGCTTGGCAGGTGAAGTGGATAACTGGGACGATGTTGGCAGCAGCGACAATGGCGACGATCTCTCGTGCAATGATGTGAACATGGAAGATGACGGTGTAGTTGAAAAGGTGAAATAGTTAATATCAATGCATGATGGTACTTCTCTGAATCAAGTCAATAGCAGCTGTTTTTTTTTTCAAAGCCCCTGCCAAGCATTTCTGCAGAAGTTCAGGAGGGTATCTTAAGCCATGGCTTCCTGGAGAAGCTGCTGACCAAAATCGAATCGCCAAGCGAAGAAATTTTGAAAATCTTGCAGAAATGCTCCAAAGGTCGGGAGCTTTACAAGAGGTAATGTTTGGTCCTAACTGAACTTATCCTAATAAAGTAGAAATAATGCATTAACTAAGAATTTTACCTTTTGACTTCAGGGTGTTGACGCTTCAAAGCCGGGCATTGCTGGCAATAAATAACCTGACCACGTGTCTTGGTGTGGACGACCTCGGGGGACCGGACCGTTTGTACACATTGTGGATCAGCTTGGGCCAGCTTGCATTTCAGCAGACAGGTAACAAGAATTCTGGACTAGTTTTTTTTTAATTGGTTGAGTCCATTTGCATCTTCGCATTACAGGTTTTGTCCCCTTGAAGTTTGTTATTTGAAATACATTAGACTCATGAATATCGTGTGTTGTATTATTATGACGATTTCCCAACCTTCTTGGATAATCGGGATTCTATGGTACTGAAGCACTGACTCTCGGAATCGTTATGATACGTAATTTTTTTTCATATTTTCAAAAAATGCTCTGAATCAACTCATTCGTTCTGAAACTATTGCTTTCGGAGGCTTATCTCTACAAGCCATAATTACTTATAATCAATCTTTTGTATATCACGAAATGCATTTCTCTTAGACTCGCGTCAGTGAATCTAATGGAATCCTGTCATTACTCGTTCAAATCTTATGACAGTAATTTGTAAGAAAAAACGTGGCAGGATATTTGGAACTTTATCAAGGAAATTTCTGGGTCGATCATGTAGCCTTTGTCTGAATTTGCATAAATCTTTTAAAGAAATTCAATAATTTTATTTTGTTTTAAGACAAATCGAAGCTGGAACTTCTGGAGGCTACCACAAGTGCCATGAGTTCCATCATGCAAAAATTGGCTGAAAATAAATCAACCCAGTTCGAACAGTTTTCGCAGCAAGACCTTCAGAGGCTTGGCGATCTGATGCAGAATGCGGTAGATCCTCGCATCAAGGGTAACTGCATTCGCATCATAGGAAATCTTGGTTGTTTGTTGGGCAACTCGCTCGGACCCTTGACTGCAGTTCTAATTAAGGTATTACATTGGGTTTCCCACAAGATTTCTAGAATTGACGAAAATGAATAATGTTAATATGTCTCGTTGGTTTTAGGATGTTGGAACATGCTTGCTGGACATTTGCAACAAGGAGAGCGAACTTTGGGTGGAAGCAGAGGCCCTGGATGCCCTATTCGGCGTGTTTGCTGAAGACCATGTAAACCCCCTTTTCCTCGAAATCGGGGGTGTCGAGAAATTAAAGAAGATTTTACCCGCATTTAAGCACAAGGTGAGTTTCCTTCCAATTTGTCAACTATCAATAAATAAAGTGATAACAGCAGGTTGTATCAATGAATTTAAATGTTCCCCAAGTTAAATGCCAAATAACACAGTTTATAATCAGACATGCAGTAAAATAATCATCTTTTGCTATGTCAAGTCGAATACTGCGGACTTACAACCAATTATTTTATTTTGCAGATAAAACTACAGCGCAAAACCTTGGGAGAACATCTTCCCATCATCATGACAGCAAAAACTAACTTGGTGAGATTCATCAGCTATAAAACCACAGTGATGGCGAGCAACGGTGCAAGTCATTAACGGATCATTTCTCAGGGTAACATTACCAGCATTGGTTTTTCAAGGCCATCTACAACCCCGTATGTGAACCTAAAAGTTATGATACCTACTTTCATTTTAAGGAAGGCGTTTAACTTTTAGATTTATTTTTCTCTTTTGAAGTATGATTCTTGTACCCAAGGCCTTTTAAGTTTTGTAAAAATAAATTTTAAATATATTTATTCTTTTTGTTAAAAAAAAAAAGATAAATTAACTTGGAAAAGAATGCAAAATCGCACGGGCATTGATTCTAACGAAGCATTTTTTGAATCTTTGTTTGTGCTGTTTTGCATCCTTTTCCAATTAATTAAATTTTATTTTGAACTATGTGTAGATGAATCTTACTACAAATGGGGCACGTAAACGTAATTTTGGCGGTTACGAGTATGGAGTTAAAGGAAAGGAGCCTTCTTGCGAAAACAATAATCCGTACTTAGCCTTGCTTAATATCAACGCATACCTTGCTAACGTGAATGTATATTTTTCCTAGTGAGGCCCTACACTATAAATACCGATTATTAATTCCTAAAGCAAGTTTTCAAATTTTGGCAGGGTTATGTAATAACAGCTCCAGCACAATCATTCGTCCTATATATATGAAATCTTCTTTGAGGACCATTTACTGCGCCTTGTTAAGTTTGAATCACGGATAAAATAGCCAAAAACTGTAAATTTTACAACATCGTGTCCCCAGCTGTCAGTTTTACCTCAAATACACAGGCTTTGACAGGAAAAAGCATTTAGCAGAAATTGTAGGGCACTCAGCGATGGCACGAAATGTGTTTTTATTTAAAAATGGCTACCACAGTTGCAATAACGTTTTCAATTTTATTATATTTTTTCACAATATAAGCTGTGTTGTTAAGGAAAATTGAAGTCATGTTTGAATAAAAATTATGCTCGAAATAAAAACATTCTTGTTTTTTATGTGTTTCTGCAACTCTCATGAAGTGTTCAAAATGGTTGATGAACTTGCCCCTAACATCATGTCAGGTGCTGCTCATCTGTCTCCAACTTGGGTGACGTAGGAGCAATCTCCTGAAAATAGGCTCGTTTCCCCCGCTGCCAAATGGCATTTGTTTGCTGATAGTAGGGTATTACACTATTACTGCGTTGAATTGAATTATGGTCATTCAATTCGCAGTAACTTTAGATATCGGAAGTGCAAAACTAGTGTAGAGGTCGAAAATGCATCTTAAATTTACAAAAAAAATGCACTTAAAGCATAAGCTACAATGTATTATGTACATTGTAGATTACATGAATACTGTGTGTCTATTCTAAACAAGGCAAGGGCGGACTTTTTGCAGCACACTGTATAATTGAATGGGGTCGTTGTTCGGTTAGTGATAGATATGTCTTTGGCAAAAGCGCTGTAATCTTATTGAAGTGCTTACAGGCACTTAATTAATATTAATAGATGTCTTTATCATTCAGAAGGCGGTATTTTTAAAACAATGGACAGCATGTGCACAGCTCTCGAACAGCCGGTATTCAAATGTATAAAGAGCAAGTGTGGACTTTTGCAGCACACTATATAACACCTATTCAAAATCATTTTTCGACCCCTTAAACTCGTTTTACGCAGTTTTTTCAACGTTTTACGGATTTCTCTCGTCGAGACGAATCGAACGAGCCCAAAATCAAAAAAATCGGCAAACATTGTTTTTAGGACCAAAAAAAAATGTTTTTCGATTTTTTCAATTTTAGGCTCATTCGATTCGTCTCGACGCTGAGATTCCAAAAACGTTTAAAAAAACTGCGAAAAACGAATTTAAGAGGTCTAAAATGCATTTAATCATGTGCAAGGAGGACTTTTGTAGCACACTGTATAATACTTATATAAAATCAGTTTTCGACCCCTTAAACTCGTTTTACGCCGTTTTTTCAACGTTTTACGGATTTCTCTCGTCGAGACGAATCGAACGA
>JAQGBX010004121.1:0-15915 GCA_034698745.1 Megaphyllum sjaelandicum | reverse complement strand
ATTTGCAAAAATTCCATCGGTTTTCCGAATACAAAATAGTAAATTTCTCCCTATTTTTCGAGGACAATTTTGCAAAATTTTTAGCAAATGTTTTTTTAGTTTCAACATTTTTCTGTCATTTTTTGACATTATCATTGGTCAGGGAATTTTTTTTTCAAAACCTGGAAAAGTCAGGGAAGTTGAAAATGAAATTTCGGGGGAACCCTGAAAAAAGTCCTAATAAGTCCTAAAAAGTCCTAAATTTCAGATTTTGGAATTTGGTCACCGCCCTGACTTAAGAAAATTTGTCATGACTAACGTTCTAAGTCAAATCCAATTCATTTCAACGCTGTAACCCTATAGTTGACAAATAAATGCTTATCATATTTTGCCAACTATAGGGTACTGCGACGAAATAAACTGACCAAAATGTGACTAAATTGACTCAATTGACCTGCAACTGATTGTTTTTATGGGAAAAAAATCATTATGCTAAGGGATGCTGCAGCCATTGAATTTCTTCAGAGATCTTTTAAAAAAATAATGACAAGATTTTCAATTTTTTTCTGAATACAAATAGTTTGATTCCAAGGAAAACAAAATGATATTTTCTGTAATTATAATTCTTTGTGATACATTTAATAGGTAGTTTGTTTAGTTTGTAAATGCATTTGAATTTTTTTTTATTTATTATAATAACTTATGAAACTGGTAATGCTTGTCTTGAGATTGCAGAAAGATTTAATCTTCAATTGATTATCTCTTTGCAGAAAGGGTGGTGTATGCAAAACTGCGTATTAAAATGCGTAAATGGATTATTGGAAACAGACAGTTGATAAGAAGTGGCAAGGGAAACCTTACATGGCCACAAATGAGAGGTTTAGTGTCGAAAGTAAAAGGATCAACAAAGAAAGTAGGTTAAACTGAATAATCAGCTTCAAAACCAAAGATCTGTGTGCTTGTCCCTTCTAAAACATTATATCATTTTTCAGTTATTTGTGATTCAATGTGTGGCAAATACTCTTGCGAAGGGAAGAAATGGCTTCTGTGGACGTAGAAGCTGGTCCATCCGGAATAAATTCTAATAGATATTCTGCTTCTACAAACCCATCTTTTCCAAAATCTCTTACGCCGTTTGAAAAGCAATTCTTTTTGGCTGTCGAAAGAGGAAATGTTGCTGCAGTAAAAAGGTAAAATGCGAACTTTGTGTGTCATTAGACCTTATTTCGGGTCGTTTTTGTAATGTAGGTAATTACCAATACTTTATATTTATTTTAATGTACATGTTTCTTGTTAATCATACAATCTATATTAACAGTATTTACTATAGAAATTAATAGGGTTATTTTTTAGCTAAATGCAGTGTATTTAATGAAAATCTTATGCAAAGCTTTTTTGCGGCATTTTACAGGATTCTAGAGGATTGCAATTCCCTTCGTCCACTTAATATCAATTGCGTAGATTCGCTGGGTAGGAGTACTGTTCTCATTGCAATAGAAAACGAAAATCTGAAAATGGTACGGCTCTTGGTTACCAAAGGAGTGGAAATCAAAGATGCTCTTCTGCATGCTATAGATAAGGCAAGTTTCTCCATAATAAATTTTGGGCACATAATTTCAAATTTGACAAAATGCATTATTCAAATTTAAAAACCTTGTTATAAACTTGTATAATATTCTTGTATAAAAGTTTTATCTTGTGAAGATGAACAATATCGATTCACACATTTTAATTTTATACGTTCAAGGAATATGTTGAATGTGTGGAATTCTTGTTGGACCATGAAGAACTTATTCATGAAAAAGGACAGCCCTATGTATGTTATCATTTCAGTTTGTTTCCTGCAAGTTAGGTTGAATTTTTTTTTCGAAAATAGAAAAAGGGGATTTATTTTTATCTATTTTTAGCTTAAGTTCTAATATATTTTGTATGTACATTTCATATTTTATGTTCAAATCCATAAACAAACGATTAAAAATATTGTAAAAAGCGCTAAATTGGTTTTACAGTTATGAAATGTTTGCTTAAACAAATGAACCAATATGTATAGCATTTGAATTTAATTTTTAGATACAGTTTACAGTTATTCCAATTACAAATATTTATGCCATTTCTGGGTTTGCTTTGGATTTTATTACATTAGATAGTAGATCTAATTTTGTATTATAATAATGATCCTTTGTCTAGTATTCCAGCAATTTTTAATATTTAAAAATTGTGTACTCTTTCATTTCTCAATATATCGTCAGTACAGGTGCTCCAAGCAAAATTTATGTTGATATGAAGTAATTTAATTGTTTCCTTATTTTTAGAATTTAATTATGTTCATTTGTGTTATCTAGTTTTTTATACCTTACTCAGAAAACATTATTTTCCTTTCAGAGCTGGGAGAAAATGGATAAGGACACAGCTACTTTCACACCAGAAATAACTCCGCTTATTTTAGCTGGTCACCGAGACAATTATGAGATATTAAAAGTTCTTCTGGATCATGGTGCCACCCTTCCTGTCCCCCATGACGTTCGATGTCCCTGCGATGACTGTGTACGTGCTTGTCATGAAGACAGCTTGCGTTACTCACGTTGGCGTTTCAATGCTTATCGAGCACTTTCGAGCCCTTCACTAATATGCTTATCTAGCACTGATCCCATATTAACGGCGTTCGAATTGTGCTGGGAACTAGACAACTTGTCGGTAGCTGAAAACGAATACAAGGAGGATTACCAGGTAATTTAAAATAATGCAGACGTGTAAGATTTTCAACAGCCATAAATTTTTATGTGCTCCAGAAATTACAAACCTCATAAAATTACTGCAATGAATCGGTGTTATTCAATTAAATTTACTCAGAAAGTTTGATGATGGCAATTGCAAGTACAATAGAACCTATCTTATATAAACTAATTGGGACCAGAGGTGGTTCATATAACTGAAAGTTCACATAACGGAGGTTGAAATTCCAACCAATAGAAAACCAATTTTTCAAAAATAGGAAACAAGTCAATTAAGTATTCAAAATTATTTTACCACATTACATGTACATGTATATAACTTTTATTGGGCAGGTTTGAAAAAATCATGAATCTTCTTCTGTTTCACCATCTTTTTTTTTGTCAAAGCCAAATCCCTTATTTTTTTTGGTTGAAATAACTGGACTACTGCTACGAGCAGGCCTCAAACGAGGTACCTATATGTATCTAATTAATTTTCCCAAGGTTGAGGCCTGCACCACCTAAAAAACGCACGGTGTGGTCGGCAGGAGCCACATGCTGATGAGTTTATATAATAGAGGTTCAAAGAGGTTCTACTTTTATTGCGTTTGGTTCCAGGACTTGCAGACCAAATGTCAAGATTTTGCTATGGATTTATTAGCCCAGGCTCGAAGCTCCAGGGAATTGGAAGTTCTTTTGAACTATGATCCCTCTCAAACCCCTCAACAGCTTGGTCATCGTATGAACTTGGCTCGCTTGAAAGTAGCCATTGAACACAATCAGAAAATGGTAATATACTTTGTGCATGCTGTAAAACAATTAACTATAATACTAGAGGATGTATTGTTAGATAATAATATTGAAACGTTGGCATTTTGTTGCAGTTCCAATTACAATGAATTATATGAGTGAAATTGAGACATAAAATGTCATGACAATGTTTGTTAATTATTTAATTTTAAATTCCATCCTTTGTAGTTTGTAGCCCACCCAAATGTTCAACAGCTGTTATCTTCATTATGGTATGAAGGCTTACCAGGATTTCGTCGGAAAACCCTTTCAAAACAAATTTTTGAAGTCATAAAAGTCATTGTGCTCTTCCCGTTTTATTCGATTGTTTATATTGTTTCACCAACCTCTTCGGCTGGAAGACTAATGAGAAAACCTTTCATGAAATTTCTCATTCATTCAGCTTCGTATTTGTTCTTTTTACGTAAGTTGTCACAGACCAACAAACCGATAAACAAAGGTTCTTTCTCCATTGAAATTTGTGTCTCAATTCGTGTTGTGATTAAATTTTTTAGTTCTGTTGATTCTTGCTTCTCAAAGAGTCGAAACGTTGATTATGGAAATACTCGAAATGAAAGGTTGGATTTCACCGAGGAATATTTTGACTGACACTCCTGTGGAAAAAGGAAATCCTCCAACCATTGTTGAATGGACAGTGTTTCTTTATGTTGCTGGTAAGTCACAGTTAATAGGTTTACACGGATCTAAGTGTCTGCGATTTCCATCTGATTTATTTTGAAAAATCCATAAAATCATGTGTTATTATGAGTTAATGTTGAGTTTACGTAAAATTACTTGGCAACTTTTTGGATGCTTTTTAGGGTTTATTTGGCAAGAAACCAAGCAGCTGACTTATTTTGGTTTGATGAATTATTTTACGGATATGTGGAATGGTATAGAATTTATCCGAAATACACTATATGTAACAACTATTGGACTGAGGTGTTTTGCGTTTATTCAGGTATTTTTTTTTTTGGTGTACACCATATAATACGTATATGTTTCTTCAATGACATTAATTACGGTCATATTATTGTATTAATGATAAAAATCTATTATTTTCAGGCTAAAATAGAGATTTATAAGAATCCTTCAGCTGCTTTTATACCAAGAGAACATTGGGGTGCTTATGATCCCCTTTTAATTGCTGAAGGACTTTTTGCAGCAGCCAATATATTTAGGTAGATTCTTCACATCTACAGTTTTTTTAATAATTTTTTTAGGAAATACTTTTGCTTGTCTTCGTTTTATATCAATGAATTTTCTTCTATTTCATTTCAGCGCTCTTAAACTACTTCACATGTTTTCCATAAATCCTTATTTGGGACCCTTGCAGATATCTTTGGGCCGAATGGTCATTGATATTATCAAATTTTTCTTCATATATAGCCTAGTTTTATTTTCCTTTGCTTGCGGCTTAAATCAGTTGCTTTGGTACTATGCGGATTTGGAACGACAAAAGTGTTATAGTTTGCCTGGCGGATTGGCAGACTGGAAATTGAATGCGGATTCGTGCATGATTTGGAGAAGATTCATTAAGTAAGAAACCTTTTTTTTTACGATGAAACCCGTATAACATTCTTTTAGGACATTTGGGATGACTTTGTGGGTTTTTTTGCAGTGACACTTTAAATTATTCTCAATTAGATTTAATGTATGCAAAAACGTACGGACTAATAGCATTTGAGAATAATGCATCAGAGATCATACTATGAATCTTTATTGGACTTTTGCATTTAACAAGTGAATACAGGAAATTGTTAAATTCCGTCATTTTATTCTTCTATATTTTATAGTTTATTTGAAACGTCTCAGAGTTTGTTTTGGGCAAGTTTTGGAATGATCGACCTGCGGAATTTTGAACTGGCTGGAATTCAAAGCTATACCAGATTTTGGGCTTTATTGATGTTTGGCTCCTATTCTGTCATAAATATCATTGTGCTTTTAAATCTTCTCATTGCTATGATGAGCAATTCCTACAATGCTATTTCGGTAAGGTATAAATATTTGATGACTTGTTCATGTTATTTGTTGACATATCCAATTATTGTATTCCATATTGGGAGTTAGTAACATTTTTGGTAAAATGTGGCTTCTGTTGTTTGGAGGCTTTTTGTTTAAAAATAGCTTTCCTATAAAATAATAGCAGTTTAAAATATTGTTATGATATTGGAATTGAATATTTTAGTTTTTTCAGATTATACCAATTATTTTAAGTGTAAATTCCAAGTCATTCATTAAAAATCAAGTTACAGTATAAATGACTTAAGAGATTTCAATTTCAGGATCGTTCAGATACTGAATGGAAATTTGCAAGAACCAAGCTATGGCTGAGCTACTTCGATGAAGGTTCTACAGTTCCACCTCCTTTTAATCTAATTCCATCGCCTAAATCAATTCTAAGATGCTTGGGATGCTGCAAAAAAGACAAACAATTTCAGGTATTTAGCGGTGATGGCTTTTTTTTAAATTTTCTAAAAACATAACTTGACAAAATTTATTTGAAAATGCACATTAAAGACATAACAATACAAATTTGTTTGACCGAAAGCAGCAAATAAAATCCCCAAGAAATATTTAAAGCAATTAATCTTGCATCCCTTTTTGAAGAAGAGATACAGGGGTTATGAAAATGTCACTTTGGTTAATTTTTAAATAGGATGAAGGCTCAGGAATCGAAGATTCACACCTTCAATATCAGGTAAATAATTAATGCTGCCTTATATTTAAAAATAGAGATTTGTCATTTGGAATGAATAAAGCATAAGTTGAATTGTTTCGAACTTTTTTGAAATCGATGCTGTGAAAGGCTGTGGTTCAGGCCATCGTGTGGCGATACATAACGGCTCAACAGCGTAACCGGGAAATGTCAATTGTAACAGAAGATACTATCAACGAAGTCAAGCAAGACATTTCAGCATTCCGATACGAGCTACTAGATGTTTTGGGCAAAAATGGAATGGAAGTAACCAAACGAGCTAATATGCTTCAACGACGGCGTAAGATTCCATTATGATTGAAATATAGTTTCTGTTGATTCAATTGAAATGCATGGAGAATATATAGGTCTAATAGCAGTAATGTTTTACGGCAACGTTCAATTTTTAGCTTCGGCAGATAAGAAATCACGAGTATGGGAAAGGAGGCTTCTTAGCGATTTTTCTGTTGCACCAGTGGACAGCTGTTCTGTGGAAGCAACTCCACAAGGCGCTGAACAATCCCGTACCAAATTCCAGCGCCTGGTCAGAAATATGGGCTCTAGTCAAAAGAAAACATCGAAATTATGGCGAAGCTTGGCTATGGCAGCAAGAAAAAATTCTGAAGTGATGCGAATACAAGAGGAAGATGCAGTAAAGGATCTAGAAGATGCAACTGCATTGCCGATTCAGAACTCAGAAGCTGCACCTGAATTGCCGACTCAGAGCCTAGAAGATGTGCCTGAATTGCCTAATCAGAGCCAAGAAGAGACCTCCAATGAGGATGACATTGGGCAGCAGGTTGATGAGCGCAATATGCCCAATTGTGAATTGATGCTTCAGAACGAATTAAAGCTTGATGCCAGTTTTACAACACTGGACCTAATGGACTCCGGACCCTGTTTATTACCAGATGTTCTGCAACCAGAACTATCCATTCCATCCATTATTCCCGAACTTCTGGAGCAGATGTGTGTTGCAGTGGAAGTTGTTAAAACAAATGAGGTTGAAGAAGCAGAATATCTCTCTGATCAGCCTCAAGCTGAAGAAAACCAAGTTGCTCAAAGTCCAATCTATGATTCACCATCTACAATACAAACAGGTGAGAAGTTGACTGTGAATTATTATTCCATTAGACAGTGAGTTGAGACCATTAAAATTACTCACAGTCCTAAGGGTGGGTTACGCTACCCCAAAAGCCCTTGCGAATTTGAATAAAGCACTAACAAGTAACAACTTATAATGTGGTCACATGCTACTAGCACAGTATACGTAATATAAGTAGGTGCACTCGCCGCTTTTTTGGGTGCCAAAAACACCGTAGCCCCGCACTGTTGGTTGAAGTGATCACTAAGATGAAGCCACGCCCATCTTAACCCGTGAAACCAAAGAACACAAGTGAGTGACACGTTGCCTATGATTCGCTTTCCAGTGCAGGGCGTGGCTGAGGGCGAGTTGATCACTTCATCCAACAAGGCGGCGCTGCAGTGTTTTTCGCACCTAAACATCAAAGTGCCAACACGGAGTGTACCTACTTAAATTACATATTCTGTGCTTCTAGATTTGTCAGGCAGTATCCTTTGTGAACCGATGAACATTGTTCTCAAGCTGCGTTTTTCTTAATTTTTTTCAGGGATTTTAAATCCTTTTTTTCCATCTGTTCAAGAGAAAAGAATTTGCATCAAAATCTGTTTAAAAAACTTTAAAAAATAATGGCAGAAGAAATCTTGGATAAGCAATAAATCTACCCCTAATTTAGTTCAACGTTTTCCGAGTATAAATTTGCAAAATTTTTAAGTTTTCGAGTAGGCTACATATTGGTAGCATTCTCAACAGTTTCAACCTTTCAGAGAAAAAATTTGCAAGACTTCACATTTTTCAAATACAAATTTGTAAAATTTTTAGATAATTGTCATTGGAATTTGACCTAGTAGATTTTGAAAAATCGTGTCAATATGCTTATTGTCATTGGACAGGAAAATTTGTTTTGAAATCTGGAAAAGTCAGGGAATAATCAGGGAAGTTGAAAATAAAATTTCTGAGCAAGCCAGGACCAATATCAGAGGCATTGCGTTTACAGGATTTGAAACTTCCATTTTGAAAATGTCTAAATTCATCATTTTTGAAAGAAAACTGTTTACAAATTCTAATAACAATGCCCTTAAAATTTTCTACCTGACAGTGACAGCAAAGCATTCGCGGAGTAACACGGATGTTATGCATGTTTGCCAACTTAAAAGACCAAGGCGCTTTGCATAAAAAAATTAAACCCTTACTCCAATCATATTTAAGAAAGAAAGTAATTTGTTGCTGACCATACATGTAAATATCATAAACCCAATTATCTGTTAGCTAAATGTTCCTTTAATAACTTCCCTATCCCAAGAAATATGTGCACCAGAACGTTGTATTATTGAGTTATTAATATTTACTTATGTAATTAAGTAAAATTCATAATACATGTGCACAACACGTATATCTGAAAAAGTCATATTTTTAATTTTCCAAGTTTCCAGACAATACTTGCATCAAAATCAATACTATTCGTAATCGTACTATTTTCACATTACACATAGAACTACGGTAGGCTGAATTAAAGGCATAGTTATTAAAAGCTATATTTGAACCCTAAATATCATGGCGTTTTTAATATTGCAGATCCAATTGAACAAATTAGTGAAACTATGGCCGATGAAGTCGACGCCCTTATGGATTCACAAGATTTGGTAGATGATCAACGTCCATTGCTCCAGTCGCTGCTTAAGCCTGCCATTGAAGAGCATCTTGGTGTGAGTAATTTAGGCTATGATAGTGCGTTTGATTCTGAAGAATGTGACGTGAATCGAGGTACTCACCATGAGGAGGACCCTTCTACTTCTACTGGTACGACTTCCAATCTTTCTGTACCTCAAGTGTCCATACTTACCCCTAATGTCGAAAACGTTAAAGTCATCAAGCGTAAATTTCAGGGTGCATGGTTCTAGAAATCTGATTATAGTGCCTAAAATTAGCAACTCCCCAATTTTCATTGAAAGTACGAAGTGAGCATGCCGTTTATGTGGTGCGGTATCTGATGCAATCTGAATAGGGTTCTTTATAAGAATATCGTTATGTAAAAGCTTAGAGATTATGTGAAAATTATAACATACCATATAGGCGAAAAAAATTCAACAAATAGTTGCCCAAACAGTCCTCTCTTGCAATGCGACCATTTGCAGGTTAATGCAGCACCATCGAACTACTGCTTTTGTATTTGTAAAACAATGTTACCAGCTCAGCGTTGTTTCTGAAGTGAACAAAACACATGAGTCAAAGCAATGAAAGGTTTTGTTTGGGATCTCCCAAGAAATTTGCATGGCTCAGTTACACCGACTTGTCACCAAGATTCGGGATTTTTGGGTTTCTCTTTAATTTGAATGGCAGTCATACAAATTTCTTTCGAGATCCCAAAAAAAAGTTGTGCGAATTCTAGGGGCACTTGTCAAAATCCATACGTTTTCATTTCTTTGCGTTATATGGAATCTTGTGAAAGTCTGTTTGACCTGTTACTCCCAAATGACGAGTTAGTCTATGTAATTATGGTGAAGCAAATGTACGACCCATTAAATCTTGTCGAGTTTTATTAATTATCCATTTAATATGATAGCGTCTTTATTTGTTCGCACCTACAATGTGAATTTAACCAGTCGCCGCCAGCTTGCTTGGCATTTTAGCTCAGGATTCTCCTGAGTTTGGTAAATATTTGGGTTATCCCCCGCTATAAGTTGGCACAGTTTCTCACTTGCCAACGAAATTGGCGTCAAAACCACTTTGCTGCCGACACATATACGCAATAAGCCACCTCAAAATAGAAATTTGAAGTTGGCTCAGGTTTAAAACTCAGCTGAAATGCTGAAGGCAGTGCGACCTGAATGCCAACGGACGAATTAAGGGTAAGAATTAATGTAATTAACATTTGCGTGTCAATTGAACTTGGCTTAAAGCAATAAACGATAATAAAATGTTCAATACTTTCTCTCTACTTCTAAGAGATGTGCCGTTTTAGCGTCCGAAATTTTCTGGTTAATTGATATTTGTTTAGCACTTCACTAACCATTGTAGTATTCTATTCTTTTTGGGCATCACTAAAGGGGGTCTCCTGGTAGGCCATTTCCTGTCATATATTTATGAAATTTTTTCTAGATCACGAGGGAAACTAATTGTGATTGGGAAATTTAAAAATACTACAGTATATATGGATTTGATGGCTTATAAAAAACTTAATAGTTATCTGTTGCGATCACTAGATCACTTGCGATCAGCGATCACTAGACGGCGCGCCAAGAAAATTAACGAGTTGTACAGCAACTCGCATTTTTTACGAACCTGAAAAGTTGCTAAATACCATTTCATTAAAAAAAATGAAATTTGCACTCATATTTTTATGTTTGAAATTAAACTAAATCAATTTGGGTTGTGGAGACAATTTTTTCTCTCTCCCACTCTTATCAAATTGGAAGTGCCGAAATCAAAACCATTAGGTTTTCTCCCCCATTAGGGACACTGTGAAAAGAATTATTAAGTTCGTAAAAAAAGAAGGAATGTGTAATTTGGGAATGGGAAAAAAAAATTTCCCGCCGAGTTTGGCGGGAAAATTAACTTTACATTTTTGGGATACTTTGTTGGTATTTTTTTCGTTTTGTTTTAAGTTTTCCTAATTCTAGAAAAGTTAAAATTCTCCCGTTTGTTTCTAAAAAGTAATTAAATTTGAAAGTAACTAAAGCCTATGGAGTGAAAATCAAAAACAAAGGTATTTAACAGACCATTTTGGATACGTGATAAATTTATTTTTTTAATATTTAAATCTTTCTAAAAACGCAATAGCTTAGATCAGACGAATCATGTACTTTTGGGCAGAGTTGGCAGTATTTAACTAAATTATTTGTTAAATACATTTACAACTAAATAACAAATCATTATTAGTTTCGGGTAAACAAACTATTTAGTTCTTATTCGCTAGTATGGAAATATTTGTTATAACTTTTTTTTATTCTAGTTGAAAGAGCAACTAAAACCATATACAGTAGTTGAGAAACAAAATAGTTGCGAGAAAAACTAACAACTATTGGTTTATTCGCAGTTAAGCTAATATTGAGCAACTAAAAACTAAAAAATTTTAAATGTCATTTAAAAATTACTTTTTTTTTGCTTTTTCTGGTTACCAGAATTCTGTAACGGACGTATTTTGAGTATTCTGAAGGTCGACAAAATATTTTGAGTCTAAAATACTGAAACTTATAGATTTTATGACTTTTAAATATTCAATCTCCAGTCCCTTCGCCTTTTAAATTGATATCCTTTGTAAATTATCTTTCTTACTACATGTAGATCACAAATGTGATAATTTCGTCACACAAACAGGTATTAAGATACTTGTCTAATTTTATGCTTCAAATAAAAACGTAATTGCGATGAATTTGCCTTCTATTACCTTTTTTATAAGCCAATTTTAGCATCATGTTTTCATAGAAGTTAAAACTTCATAGGTAATTCATCACAATTGCATTTTTATTTAGAGCATAATGTTAAAAACAATCTTAATATTTGTTAGTGTGACGAAATTTACCAATTCGTAATCTATAAAGAAAGATAATCTACCAAGAAATATCATTCTCAAAGGAGAGGATATACACTGTATATTTGCTAGTCATGAAATTGATAACAACATCACAAAGTTCTAACAAATAGAAACTCGTTTTGGTGGAAAATTTCGATTTTATTTTGTCGACCTTCATAATACTCGAAATACATCTGTTACAGACTTCAAGTAACCAGAGAAAGAAAATAAATGATTTTGTAAAAGGGACATTAAAGAAATGTAATTCTTAGTTGTCCAATATTAGTTTAACTACGAATAAACTAAGTAGTTGTTGGTTGCCAGTACAACTAATTTTTTTTTCAACTAAAATACTTTAGTTGCTCTTGCAACTACAATTAAAAAAGTTACAAAAATTAGTTGTGTATCAGTAATTAAGAACTACAGTTTTATTTGCTAGTTGCAACTACTACTCTAGTATTATACATGAAGTTGTAGTTTGAAACTATTAGTTGCGAATAATTTTTGCCCAACAGTGCTTTTGGGTAAATAAATCGAGGTTTTAATCCGTTCTTTAAACTGAAGTGTCCGTCAAAATTGTATCAGGTTTTCTAACCTTGTGGTAACGCGTGGGAAATTTCAGTTTAGGAAATTTGTTCTGTTTCACGATTTGTGAAATTCCCAATCAATAGCTGTTTGTTTAATATTTATGCATAGGGATTGGAATACTAAGAGGCCCTCTTACATGTACATTGCACGTATTATAATGTTAGCTGTCTGTTACTATTTTTTTTAAAATATTTTTGCGATGTTTCATATGTAAATATTTCTAAATATAGTATTAGATTGTTTTGAAGAAGCAACATTGACTTAGTCGCGCATTTGACGGCGTAGTTAATCGATAAACATAATACTTTTTATAGTAAAACAAATTAAAGAAAGGATAGTTAGCAATAGAATTCCAATTTTCAAATTTTGACATCTTTTTAAAAACATTAAGTTGTACAGGTTGTTCATTCACTTTGTTAATTACGACGAAAAGTTCTAGGCATAAAATGAAATATTTTCATTACCAACGGTTTTCTACAGTTAACGAAATTAAATAACTTGGAATTGTGAATTTCACATTTTTAAATTTCTCACGTTTGGTAAATTTATCCGATATTATGTGGTAACACAAATAATTGTAACATTTTAATTTTATGATACAATATTATTGGCACCCCCAGACAGGAAAACCCTGGAAAAGTCAAAGAAAATTCAACGTAGTCATGTGTTGGCATTCCAAAATTAATTCTTCATGGTTAGCTCAGAGCCCATTTCCTGAGTAAAAATGTGCAAAATTCTCCACGTTTTCCGATGACAAAATTCTAAAATCCTCCACATGTTCCGAGTACAAATTTGCAAACTTTTCCACGTTTTCCGAGTACAAATGTGCAAAATTTTCCACGTTTCCCAAGGACAAAATTAAAAAAATTCCCACGTTTCCCTAGGACAAATCTGCAACATTTTCCAAGTACATATATTTATTTTTTATTTTTCTATGTTAATTTTCAAAATTGTCATTAGTAAATATTGCAAAATATGTAAATTTTATGACATTGTCATTGGTCAGGGAAATTGTTTTAAAAATGTGAAAAACTTAAGGAAGTTAAAAATGAAATTTCTGGGGGAACCCTAAAATTTTGTCTAAAATATTTAATTTATATATCCCTAAAACTATCGCAATTCGCATCGATTTCTTAACTTTTACAAAATGGTTGCTATCTGCTTGACTTCCCAAGCTTTGAAATTTGCGAGATTAATTAACGTATTCCAAACAGGATTCACAAACAAGTAAAACCATAATTCGCGAATTGAAAATTCAAACTTTGGCAAAGGCGTGTCATATAAGACAAAAGAACGATAAATGTATATATTTGCCTTCTATATTTCCTAACTTGTCTCGCTCTCTTGTCCACATGATTCACAAAGATAACATTGCACAAATCGAGTGCGAATAAGTTTATCAAACTTTATACACCTATCACTTTACATTTTTAATGAACTGCGTTCGGAAAACATTCAGTCTATAATTTTCATGGACTCGCAACATTAGGCCTACCCTAAAAAGTTCGTAAAGTACAGTAGAAAACCGAAGCATAGCTGTGCTATCTTGTGATTTTTTAAGCGTAGAACTAAATCTGGGGCTGCATAGTAAATGATGACGTCATCATAATAATTTAAGGAATGACGACATAAGCATAATTTAACAAATGACGTCATCCTAATTTTAATGAATGGCGTCATCATCATAATTTAACAAATGGCGAGATGATCATAATCTAACTTAATGACGTTATCATCAGAGTTTTTACGAATGATGAAAGGCGTTATTATAAGAATTTTAATGGATGACGTCATCATAATTTTAATTGAAATCATCGGAATATATTGATGACGTCATTCATTTAAAATTACTCAGTTTTCGGACGTTTAATCGTTCATTTTTTTCCGATATTTTGTTCAATGTCCGAAAAAATCGGCATTTTTTCCGAAATGAAACCGGACATTAAACGACATTTTTTCGTGCATTTTTTTCCAGACCTTTTTTAGGCATCAGACGTAGATCAACGTCAAGAAACTGTACTCAGCTTAATGATGTTTGAAATTCCTAAAAGATCACTAAATACACAAACATGCATTTTCTTTTTACTTATTGACATCTTTGGGGAATCGAAATCATTTTGATGCAAGTGTTGTCAACTTCAGTTGTGGAGGCAATTTTCTTCTCTTCCTCCCATTTTACCAACTTGGAAGTAAGCATTAACCCATTCATTTTGGGGAAATTCCCCGTTAACCATTAAGAAAAGGTGAAACATGTACACACAGGGTTTTCCCAGACCTGGAAAACCTAGAAATGGCAAGGAACTTGAAAATGTCTGGAAAAGTCAGGTAGAAGACAGGGAGGAATGGCTTATTTTGAAAACGTCAGGGAAATTCAACGAAGTCATGTTGTTGCATTCAAAAATTAATGCTTTTACAGGGTTAGCTCAGGGTCCATTTTCAGAGTAAAAAGTTGCAAAATTTCCCATGTGTTTTTTAGTACAAATTTTGCAAAATTCTCCACGTTTTCCGAGGACAAAATTAAAAATTCCCCATGTTTTCCTAGTACAAATTTACAAAATTTTTCACGTTCTCCGAGGATAAATTTTCAAAATTTTCCACGTTTCCCGAGAACAAAATTTAAAAAATTCCCACGTTTCCCGAGGACAAATTCCACTCGGAAAACGTGGAATTTTCAAAATTGTCATTAGTAAATTTTGCAAAATGTATAAATTTTTCACATTCATTGTCAGATCAGGGAATTTTTTTAAAAAACCTGGAAATGTCAAGGAAGTTGAAAATGAAAATTCTGGGGGAACTCTGACACACTATGAGGAAATTGAGTTCGTATAATAAAAGGACTGTGAAGTTTTAGTAACTGTTCTGAGTGAAAGTTAACATTATATCTGTGTGAGTCTCTATTCTGGGACCGACGTAATAGTTCGTAAAAAAGAGTTTTTGTATTTGGGAGGTGCGTAAAAACGCGAGTCGACTGCAAAAAAACTAACAAAATCTGCTTTTACCGTTGATTTCGATCATCTTTGTTTAATTAAACGAGCCATTAAAAAAATCAAAGATACTGTATACAGCGGAAATTGGCACCTTTATCACGAATTATCTTCCTCTTTAAGCATATTTAAACGTGCTATTAAATTTTGGCCTACAAACATGTTGTGTAAATAAGTTGACAGAAACTGGATTCAACTGATCTTATCTGGTTGGTTCAAATATTTTTACGACAATATTGTCTCGGCAAACACACTTTCGCTTCTTTTTTTTGCGAGTTGGTTTAATTGTCACTTTCTATGCAACCTTGATTCAAACTGGCTTTAGAGAGGGGATTGTTTCGCTACTTTGTCTTAATATAATGACAACAGTCAAAAATCTATTTTTATGATTTTCGGAAACGTTGAACTAAGGAGGTCGAAAATAGTAATAAAAACAGGCCTTCGAATAATCGACGACTATGATTTTTCCCTTGATTAAAACGACACATTTACATTACAGTTTATGTGAATGGGTCTAAGGTAAGCTGGGTAATGCAGACACTGTTGAAGACAGTTGTTCTCCCCCCCCCCCC
>JAQGBX010004120.1:0-15917 GCA_034698745.1 Megaphyllum sjaelandicum | reverse complement strand
GTCTGGGGGAACCCTGCATAATATTGAATAATATTGAAACAATAATATTAGTGGCTCTTTAAAAACTGGGAAATTTTTTAAATTGTAACTTTTGGCTCTTCGGTCTCAAAAGGTTGCCGACCCCTGTAGTAGGCTATACAATACTGCACTTTTAATTTATAATCATATTTTTTTATTATTGCGGTCTAGGCCTTGCGGAAAATTTGCATGATTACACCATTTATCAGAGCAGCTGTGTTTTACTATTAGTCTTGGTCAAAGACAAACTGGTACATATACTGTGCATTATATAAATGTGCTGTAGCCGATGGGTGGCACACTTCTACACTTGACATGCCTGAAGTAGATTGATGCATCATACATGTACTGTGTATCATTATACATGTAGTATGTTAATGAGCATCATTGAGTTACACACATTGAAAACCTTCAAGGTGAATTTAGATGCACTTTTGTGCATATTCAACATTAGCTTCTTGAAATGAGAGAACTGAAGCTAAAAGCACACAGCTCCTACGTGACACTTGAAACATTGCGGTGTTTGAGTTAGGCCTCTTTCAGGTTGCATGAAATGTTTTATTGCCATTTATGATTTGCTGAAATCTTCATTTGTCTAAGTCCATTAACAATTTTTTCTTTCATTCTAGTGCATCTGGTGCCAGCACTGTAGCAATTGACAACAAAATTGAGCAAGCCATGGTAAGTTTAAATTATTGATGATTGACGTTGATCAATCACTAGTATATAAAAAACCATTTAATTACCAATCCACGGTGTTTCATTTAACCATGTTATGCGATAATCGATCAACTCATGTGAACGTTAGTAAAATGGATGGCTTTTGCTTTACTTTGATCACTGCACTTAGGTTTTGATTATTTCTTAATTTGGTCTGTTGGATTTTATTGGATCATCATTTTTTTTAAAGAAATACGTACGTTTCTTTCAGGATCTAGTAAAAAGTCATTTGATGTTTGCTGTTCGTGAGGAAGTGGATGTGCTGAAAGAGAATATTAAAGAGTTAATGGATAGGATCAGTCAATTGGAATACGAAAATTCAATTCTAAAGGCAAACGCAACGCAAGAAACTCTGGCGAAATTATCATGGCCCCCGAATCCCTCAAGCACCTAGAGATCTTCCCGGGGGACTCTCGTTGAAGAGACGTCCGCTTATAAAACTTGACTTCTATATACTGTGATGCGACCTATATATTGAGATGTGGATTTTTTGATTTTTTATACTTTAATTTTGCACAAATTCTTAGATAACTAGCATTATTATGCATTGCTGCCACTCCTCGTTGCACTGGGCAACAGAAAAGTTACACAATTGTATATAGCTAGGGCATTCTGTGAATTTCAGTTTTATGCTAATTGACTTCATGATCGCTCTTTGCAACCAATGAAGTGAAGTAGAAGGTAGCGTCACTGACTCCTTCGGATCATTTTTTCTCGTTCTTTGGCATTGCCCCTTAGGGCTTAATCTCGCACACCGATTCCCCATTGCCTGTATATGCCATTACTGAGTATAATGATGGTGCCAAGCTCATCGAATCTCTTTTCTTCGTTCTGGCATCTTAGATGAAAGACAGTTTGTGATTCATTGACTTTGTGATGATTTTTACTGAATTTGACACGAAGAATTTAAAAAAAGGTAACGAAACATGCTTTGTATTGTGTATATTATTCTTATACAGTAAAAAGACTCCATGATGCTGGACTATCGGCTGCATTTTCGCAGTTTTTTTGTTTCATTAAACGGTAAAGTGCATTTTTATGGCAGTCTCTTTGTACGTGTGTGCATGTATGTTCGTTGGAAATAGCAGCACTTGTCCCACGTTTCATTTTTAGAAATGATATAATTTTGTGCTTTAATCAGTTGGGAGAAATTGTAAGATTGTTGTGTGTTTGGTGATTTGTTGACGGGTATGTGTGACTTTAAATGGAATATTTTCTGGTATTGATTGATGTGGAAATATTTTCAAAAAGAATGCATGAAATTAGCCAACGTTAAAAACTTCGATCCATGTGAGCATAAAAAGTTTTTAAATTTTGCAGGGAATTATACCAGCTCTTATAATTTAACGTAATTAGATAGTAAATCTGCTGATAAGCCATCAAAAAATGGTCTGCTTAATTTTTTAGAAACCTAGACAATTACAAGCTGCTGCTTACAAAAGTTTTACCCTTTTGGTGAGCTTGTTTACCATGCTTCTACAGGTAAATTTGGTAATAATCGATCAAATGCTGGCAATATTAAGATTAACGTTTTTTATATAGGCCTTCGCGTGCATTTTTTTTGGAAATATTTTCCTCAAAAAGCTTTGTTTGAAGTTTATGGGTCCCAATTCAGGCTGTCTGTACAGAATAACATCTTGTAAACGTATATTGTTTATTTGTCACAAAACTAAATTTTGATTGCGATAATGAGGAATTCGGCAATTCTCCATACCCTCTAAGTTTTCAGTTAGTCATTCAAAGGAATATTCTGATTTTTTTTCAAGCAAATGTAAATTAGTTTGGTACTGCCAATCTTTAGCTTGAGCTCGTAGTAGAGGAACAATTACTGTTGATGTGTAAGGGTGAGATAGAATATCAATGGAAGATATTTCTTTTATAAACTTTTAGAGCAAGATTTGTCAAAGGCCTTTGAAGAATTTGAAGAATTAAATAGAGGCTGGTCATCTTTATTGGTATATGAAGAATTGTCGATACCCTTTTCATGTAATAATTTAATACTTGTTCGTTCATTTGTGTATGCCTGACGAGTGGTTGCTTTTTTGACTAGCTGAAAAGGTCATTAGATTATCATACATGATGTGTCTAAAATTAAGCTAATTTCAAAACCAATTTAGAGTTGGATCAATTTGATGGATAAAAGTAGTGTTAATGTTGAGGCTGATGCTAATATGTCAAACATTTATGCCTGCCAATAATGAAATTGAAATTGTCAGTTATTTGTAAATTTTAGCTTTGAAACTTTAGGCAAAAGTTATTATTTTATTAAATTAAATATTTTAATTATAAAAGTGAAGTTTCCAAAGATTTTCCAAATTATATTAAAAATTTTATTCAACGCTTATTGTGACGTCAGAACGGTCAGATTGTATGAAAATTTTAATGTTTATTGCTATGCTGAAGTATGAGTAAAACAAAATTGTTAGATTGGTTTTGCATCAATGCTGTAAGCTACTAGGAAAATGTTACTTTTACTGGATTGGTTTTGAAGATGGTGGTGCACTTCTCTAAATGAGTTTTGAAATTTAATTCTCCTAAAGCCTCTCTTGCACAAGGGTAGCATGCTGTCAGACTTTCAGAAAAACACTTTTCCAATTTCCGTGGCTTATGAAAACCGTGTAAGTCTTAATTAAACTTGTTAGTGGAAGTTTATTTTCTGATAGTCTGCGTTTCTTGATAGCCTTTTTGATTGCCAAACAGTATATCGCCCTGGTGTAACTTGAAGCTTTTTGGATTTTTTATTTTCCACTTAACATTACTTTGGTATGAATTTTTAGTCTGATTGTGTGGGGATATCGCCCTCTTCGTGATGTCCAGTAGTCCTCCGAGTAGTGGACATATCTCTTACGCTTAAACTGTGATGTTTTTCAATCCTAAAAATCCCTACCACATTGAAGACAAAATGGATATGATGATGATGACATGATTGGCTTTGATGTTGCCTAGTCTATTAACTGATAATCAGCTATTATAAAAAAGTATCATTTTCTAATATGTATATAAGCTGGTGTTATTAACACCAAATATATGCATTGCTTTACCAAATTCAAAAATAATGCATGTAGTTAAAACAGGCTTTTCGTTATATTTAATTTTTATGTAATTATGTTTTTACATTTTACACAAGTGTTTTATTAGTTGAAGGTATAATTCATTATAGCTGAAATTATACCCACCTTTTTCCTTCTTTATAATGACTCACAACAGGGTGTCTTGCAGGCTAGAAAACCTGAAGAAGTTACGATGAGAAAAATATTTTTCAGGAAAATAAGTAGCAATAGCAGCCTAAAAGAGGCTTCCTAAATATTGCATTTCTAGAAGGGAATTTCAGTGTCATAGCTCTCAACACAAGAATACTGCTGTTTATGTTAAACCCAAATTTATCATTTTCTGTTACTAAACTGTGAACATCCTATGGATAACTTATAATTTTCGGTTAAAGCCTATTAAATTCTGCTTTTTTAATTTGTTAAATTTATAGGGTTTTTGATTTAGAAAATTCAGTTCAATAGCTTTCATAGATTCCAGATGGCGCCACCATGCTGCATCAATATATTATCAATTTGGCCTCCCCATTCTATTGACACGAGACAGGGACCCAATCACTTAACTGAAACCTATGTAATGGACGATTTAATTTTAACATGGGTTGGGTCGAAAGATAACAACTGATTCAATTTATTGAAACCATTTCCTACGAACGTGTTATAGAAATTGTCAGTTGATCTTGGCTCTTTAGTTGTTGTTTTTCAAAGTCAACCGAGAATAATCTATGATTAGCTTACTTCAAGTGAAGCCAGGCGTTGGATCTAAATTTTAAAGTCTAAAAATAACGTTCCCAATACAAATTTGTAATACAAAGTTTGTTTATTATCTATAATAAATCCATGCTTGTCCCCTGTCTGCGTTTTAAAAAGAGAAACTTGTTGGTGCTTGGCTGCATAATGTGTCAATTATAGGGTTGTTCGAAATGTCATTGACCTTTGCATCATTTGAGTTGGTTAGGTGGAAGAAAGAAGATGTGTGGATGCCAATGAAAACTGCACCAATTTCCGGTAAATCTCTGATTAGCTAATGTTCGATTAAGAGAATGTGTTAACCGTAATGGGATACATTTTTTTTAGTTATAATCAGTGGAGATAATAACGCAAATTCCACTTTTTTTTTGGACTTTATAAGGCTTACCAACTTGAAATCATTAAAAGTAATGGCAATTTTCAAAAAGCTCAACATTCTGTTAAACATGAAAATAATCCATTTTATAATGCTGCATGTTTTCTGCCACAAATAATTAAAGTCGGTAAAGAATGGTTCACTTTTTTTTTTACTACTGTATCTGCTTTGAGTACAAATAATTATTTTTAACCAGCAGTTGGCGTTTGATCCACAAAATGAACGGAATTTGGTGTTGTTGGCTATTCTGTTGTATAGTTTATTTTCTGTCGATATTTCTTATACCCCAATTCTTGAGAAAGTGATACTGGAAAACTCATTACAAGTCACGGCCATTGTTGCCTAATACATTTTCGGCTGTGATTCTGTAAAAAAAATAGGCCCTTGATCATGCAAATTTTGTTCTATTTATTTTATGCTTTAGTCTTTGTGCCTTAGTTATTTTTCAACAGTTTTAATTACTAAGTAATCTGTGTCAATCGTTTTATAGACCAGTGCTAGGAGTAAAATGCAATGAGGTCAACATTGTAGGTGCATACATTTGACTAATACGGATGATACTGTGGCCTCTACATAGTCATTTAAAGCCAAGTGCTGCTTTTCCTATTATCAGCTATTTTAATATTCTTCCAGTCAGTGTCAAGGAATTGAAATTCTGTAAATAAGTGAAATGGAACCTGTTGCTGAGGAGATGTAATTTTATTTTTCGCATGTTTTTGTTTGCTTGCTCTAGCCCATTTCGGCGTAACACATGCACTTTAATGCGGCAAAGGTTAGTTTCCGAAATGTGGTATTTCTGGTTGATAGCCGATTTTGTTTATTTGTTCAAATGCGTATTTTTACGATGAATTCGTTACCTGAATTGTGCGAAACAGGATGTTCGAAGTAGTTCGATTTTATTCCTGGCGAGTGTTGTTCATTTTTGAACACCGATTTTCTGATAATTTGCCAACGAGCCGAATAAATTGCAAATTTGGCACGGCTAAATCTGCAAAATTTCGTGCAGGCTTTTTATCCAGAATTCGGCACCAGTATTTCTAAAGAGAAAAAAAAAGAAAACAATCTTTAGTTTGATTGGTTTTACATGTACAGTGAAATACCGTCGATGAAATCAGAATACGTAGAGTATCTGATTGCTGTGAACCTGATGAGAATTAATTTCATATTCGATGTTCCTAATCTCAGCGCAATCGATGACCTTGGTGTCTTGTGCTTTAATCACTTATTGCTCAGCTTTTTTGAAGTGAAATGATACCCGTTTGTCACAAACACTTGTTGCTTGTCATTTTTTTTATTGAAACATGCTTTATTTTATATGGTTCTACTTTTATTTGCATCCATTTTTTTAATTATTTGAGTTTCGTTGTTTGATTAATTGCACGATTTGTCCGCTTTAACACTGGAATCAAAATGCGGTATTACATAAATCTGCTTGAGATGACTTCACGTTTGAATTTATGCCCTATTTTTGGGGAAGATTAGATGTGGTAAATGGCATCATGCTGTGCCAAATTTAATAAGTGATGAAATGTTATTTTAAATTCCCCCTTAACGACTGACAGCACAGCCCATTAATAATGGGTTTCGTTTTCTTGCTAAATTTAAGAGAGGCATGAAGCAGTTTATGTAAAACTCCGACAGTTTTGATTAATTCTTATTAAACATTTTTGACTTGCATGCGTTATCAGACCACTTTCCCTGAACTTACTCATTTTGATGCTCGGATGACAAAAATATGCAAATTTATTTAGCATTTGTGCAGTTGTATTCTTGATTTCGATCGGTTTATTAAAACCACAAGTTTGCTTGAAAATTGCCTATAATTTAGCAGGATTGGTTTTTGTTTGTGCTTTGATTTGCATTGCTTTCAGCGCGTTTTGTTGTGTTTTGTTTCATCTTGGTGTGGCAGTGGTTCCATACACGTGTCGATACTTGAAGCTGTCTAAAGCAGCTAGCCCTTTTTTGCTAAATTTGGAAACCGAACTAAATATTACCTCAGCGAATTAGTTTAAAGTGAATAAGTGCTATTTTAGAAACGTCTAAAGATGAATAGCAGATAAATGTATTTCAAACGTTATTATTTTGATTTTTTCAAATGTTTGTTAAAATTTATTAATTTGTAATTAACGTCAATTAGGAGGAATAATCATTCAGATATTCTCCATTAATTAAAACGATAGACTACGAGTACTAATGTGAAAAGAATCGAAATTTGTTTTAATTCTAATTTTAAAATTCGATTTTTCCTTGAAACATGAAATTGTAATTTTGGTATTGGATGGAGGTTAAATGTTATTTTTATTTATTTAGTTTTCGGAAGTGTAATTTTCGGAAAATCTTTTTTCAAGCACCAGTTTCCGGTAGAGTGGAAGTGGGTGCCCGAAAAGTCTTAAAAGGTGGCAGCACAGTCAAGACGAACGAATTTCCCCTCATGACACAATTTGCCCTCTGATCTGACTTGATCACAAGAGAAATTTATAAATTGATGGTGAGTTGAACTTAAAAAATTCGGTTTGTTCGCATAAAAAGTTGTTGGTTGAATAGCTATTCGAATGTCGGTCAAAAAGTCTTCCATGGTGAAATATGAGCTAAGCACTAGCAAAATATAGTTTCATGGTTTCGTGGTGATTGGTGAACCCCCAATTCATGTTTTCTTTTCCGTGAGTATAGTCACCCATCCAGTTCTTCCGTTGTTTTTGTTTAGTTATTTTGTGTATTAACTTTCTCGATTTCCTGTTTTAAATTAAAACAGGTTCCTTATGTACACAAATATGGCTGCTTAATAAGCTGTATAGTATGTTTACCAAAGATGAGTCGTTGTAGAGTATTTGCCCATGTATACCAGCCAAGTTTTCCTCCCGTCCCTGACATGCAACCACCACTTTTGGCACGATATGAAATTTCACCGCAATATCCAATATACATTATTCAATAGCCTGCCCGATATACTGTATTTCTGCTTCGAAATCTAAAAAGCCAGATTAAAAATAGCCACTTAAATAATAATTACCATATACACGTGTCAATTGGGCCTAATAAGTGCAATTAACTGTATCGTTTCGTCTTAATAAAGGTATCCACAACGTGAAACAACGACATACATGTATTTGTTGGCCATTTTCATTGTCACATATTTGGATGTTAACATTGCAATTCGTTTTTCGAATCCGAATTTTAACCTACAAGCTGTGGAAGACAGCATTGATTCAAGTAAGATTTGACATTATTTTTTGTGTGTTTCAATTTATATTCAACGGTGTATATTCTGCTGAAATACCGGATATTATACCCACTTTAACCGACCTGCATGTTTTACCCGTCATATGCTTTGCAAATCAAAATTTATGCGAGTTCTAAGTAATTGAGTCATTCATATTTTAAAGTCTATAGGAACCGGAGAACAGGTTGCGATTTTTTTTATCTTTCAGTCTTTTCTGAACAAAAAAACGATCAGAATATTATTATTTTTTCTTATGCTTTACATTTATTAATAGCTCTAAAACATTTTTTCGTTTTAGAGCTGTTAATAAACGTAAGGCATATGAAAAAAATAATATTATGATCGGTTTTTTGTTGTAACTCAACCCATGACTAACAAGCCAAACAAGAACAGTAGATTATAAATTCTTCTTTAGTGTTTTTGAAATGATTATCAATAATCTTCAAACTTTTTTTGCCTTTTGAAACTGCAGGATATTTTCAATTGCAGTACCTTATGAGGACGATAAAGAGAAAGTCCCCCATTGTAGAGGACTGAAACAATGGGCATATTGGGTAAGTCATAAAACTTAGTAAAACAAGTTTAGAAACCTTTAAAAATAATCTTGAAAAGAGGGGGAAATCGTGAAGTATATTATACCGATAATTTGATGCAATAACCTGCAGAGTTACCCACTTATTTTAAGCTTTTCCATTCTGACTCCTATTACCTTGTTTGCCTTTACGATGATCTATAGGCCTATTTGTTCCTAAAAATCGAGTGTGTGTGTGAACAGGCCATAAATAATCTATATGTATGCAGTAAGTTTATGATTAAAATTCTTTTGTTCCGTTTTGCATGTTAATTATATAATGTTGGCGTCATTAATAGCACTTTAAAATGAACGTTTTCACGGCTGCAAACATCTTATATTAGAAACTTTCCGTATCAGACATCACGTATTCAGTTATAAAGGAGAGGGCGTCTTGAAGTCGATGACGTCACCATTATAATTTTACCGACACCTGATTTACGATAGTAAAACAAAACTGGATAATCATTCGCAAGGATGAGTTTTTTAAAAATTATTTCAAGTTATGTTGATAACGAACGTTGGGGAGAAGTTGTGACAGTCATGAAATATTTGCTCTATAAGGGGCTGGTAGTCCAAGAAAATGTTGGAAGCATTGAACTAAATTAAGCAAAATAAACGTGTGATTTTTAAAAGCCATAGGATAAGAACACACTGAATGCTTATTGCAGGCGCTTACCACTCGGCTCACACTAGCGCCACCAAGCGGGATAAGCATGTGGCATGCGTTTTAAATGAGGGCGCACACAAAGAAAGCTTAGCCAAGCCAGGCTGAGGTAAGCTTTAAGAGTGTTTTTAACATTCTTTTTTGGAAATCTGAAAGCAGATTTGTAAGACACAGTGGCACACAGATCACTATTGCGTGGTCAAAAGTTTAGTCTTCGTTTGTATGCCGCCTATGTACCGTAAAACCTTGTCCTGAACTCATCATGAGTTGCTAATGCGCATGTGGAAGGTTTTACGCGGAAAGTTTCAACTATATAACCCATGCAGTGGCGCCACCAAGCACACTGATATCAGCATTCATTGTGCGCCCCAAAGCTGGAAACAAGAAGATGAAAACAAGCAGGAAAGGAGCACGTCGAAAGTAAGCATTCAGTGTGTTCTCTCCCATAGAAACGAAGCTTGCTCTTAATAATAATTCTAGTTAAAATTAGTGTCAGACTTCATATTTAATTCATGATTGTTTGAATTACTATAACAGCACGGTTCGTTTCTATGGCTTTCAAACATCACTAGTTTATTATTTTTGTAAAAATTTAGATCAATGTTTTCCACATTGTGGAAAGCTTGTGACGAATACTTTCAACGAATCTTATAGTTGTCGAGCAGTGATATCGATAAATATTCCTCATGATGCATTTTTCTTTGGGAATTTTTTGAAGATATTTGTTGTCATATACAAACGAAATGTTTACAATTATCTTTGTACATATAACGAAGAGAAATGACACATTTCTGAACTTCCCAAGCTTAATTTTTAAATTAATCAAGAACTTTATTATTATTACCCGTTGGATGTTCTTATCATTAGGCGGCGTTTTTTTTTTGCAATGAAAACGATATTTGAAATTAAATTTCATTTTAACGCTTGGGGAATTTCTATGCAATTTCACTTTCTTATCTATAGAAGAAAAATATCGACAACTGTATAGCCTACACGTATTTAAGTTTGTGCTATCTTTAAAACGCTGTCTTTGAAAATATTCCCGAAAGACAACGAAACGAAGAAAACAAATCCACGTTGCGTTGGCAAGAGAATAATTTAGACGTCCTTTGCCGAAATCACGTTATTTATAACCTAATTTTTCGCCAGAATGGGCCTTCTGACCGCCTGAAATTCGGAAATAATTCCCATATTTGTTTTTCTCAACGTAGACTACTTATAGAAGCTGATTCAAGCGCATACACACCTATACGAGAAATAAGCTTTTAAATCAATTTGTAACATATTGGGACGCTTCCAACGTCACGACTCACTCCCTCCTATTTCGCGGAAGGAAATACCGAAGAAACCAAATTCAGTCGAAAACGAACGTTCAAACAGCGTCCATTTCGAGGAAAACGGAACTAGGGCGAGTAGTCTCGGCATCGGTCAAATGTTCGTATTTTATTCGAAATTTTCAGCGCTATGGTTTTATTTTGCGTGATGAACGGAGGGAGTGCGCGCGTAGGTGGGAACAGCCGTAGCTAGAGGGTCGTTTGCCTGCCTCTTCCTCGGCTCGCTCAGTGGCCAAACCGAACGTGGTGGGGTCGAGCGCGCGCCTTGCAGTCCCGTGCTCTGCTTACAAATTCCGGTTGAAAAAATTCGAAGATACGACAACGCTATTCGAGTTTCCAGGATTCGTTTCCTTTCCGTAAGTCACTCTATTTCTAGCTTTCGAAAACCTTTCTTCGAGTCCGATCCTAGCGCACTTGATTTCCGCGAATCTGCGAACCGCGTTTCGACAGCTGATTTCTTTGTGTGGGTACGCATTTATGTGGCTCTAGTGCCGCAGTTAGGCCTAACCTCACCGCTAGCATTTACGCTCTCCGATCGGCTTTTCACTCCCCGATCGGAGTCCCTTATCGGTGCTGGGGAACCTTTCGGGTCCCTAGGTAGCCACGCGAACCCCGTCCGATCGACTGGACGCAAATTCGGCGAACGATTTGCGAAAATAGCGGCGGGGACGCCGGGCGTGCTTGGCATACTTTCGCATGAGGTTGGCGTTCTTCGAGGAAGCTAAGGTGGGTGGTTCGACCCCCATTTTTGCATCGCTCACCCCCTGGGTTTTTTTTTTTTTTGCTTCGACGTCGAAAATCCTTAGGGCACGGTCAGGGGGAACTTCTGCTTCACCGACGAATAACTGCGTTTCTAACAAGTTTTTTTTTTTATTTTCTCGTTTTCGTGCGCACCACGTAGAGTACCGTATTGGTCGCGCGTGCGGGACACCCTGTATATCGGGTTTACAGGGTGACCCAGAAACTGTTTTCCCCCCACGCCCGAATCGATTTCCACCGGGCAGATAATCTATACCCGTACGTGATATCATATGCTGAAAATAGCCGCGGCAAATGTGACCCTCTAGCCTTGTTTAAATGCTCTGCCTGTTGTTCAGCATCCGATTGGAGCGAATCGTTAAAATGGCCGAGAGGGTCTGGAGCTAGTCGAGGTGCCATGGTCATGCAGCGGTCGTGGTTCACTTCGTCCTAATATAATATACGCCCAAATTTCGACATTTTCGTGCTGCGGAGCTTGTACATTGCTCGTGTCGTTACCTCTTACTAGAAACCGTGGTTTCTTTCCACGTGGAATGAAACTTGGAAATCGTCTTCCTATATCAGTTTTGCCAATTTACCAGAAATCTGGTCAAACCTAGCTACCATTTGATCACCGGCGCTAAAGTTATTATAGATTTGCTTGAACTGATTTGAACAGATCAGTTTTGTATCCTATTTGCCAACGACGTCTTAATGGCAGTCGGATGTCAAAACGGAAATTTATTTGTCATAGTCGTACTGTGTAACTTGTCAGAATTCCAATCGATGACAGAGCTTTGTTTGGTCGTATTCAGACTATGACTGGTAGGTGGACACACCCATACTTACATAGCATACATTACACAGGTCCGGTAAGTCAGGGAAAAATTAAGTGGTCACGGAAGTCATGCAAATTTTCCCAAATAAAAGCAAAATGCTATTCATGCACTCAGTCTGCTAGCAGTTCCAATCCCCAATCCTCTTCAGCTAGACTTGTAACAAAATCTAGTGTTTTGCCAAGCTTCTTATTGCAATTGTTATATTATTTTCCATTATGACAAAAACAATTGATATGTTTTTAACGAGTAGGCCTAAGTTTTGGTCAGAGAAATTGAAAATGAAAATTTTGTGGCCACCCTGATTACATTATAATGTTTTAGAATTGTTTGAATTTTGATTTAATATGCGTTATAAGTTTATCGCGTATATTATTTTAGTCAGTCTGATGACTTTAGTTATCTGAAGACTCGACAGACGAAAACAAATTAGTTAAACATTTTGATCACGCTGACGGTAAATATGTAATATTATGACACATTCATGTTGTGCACTATCCCAATAACTATTTTTGCGGATGCCGATCTTGTCATCGAGATTACTTGAACTTATGTTTTGAATCCTAATTGTCAACAACGCTTTCATAATATTAATGCTACTGATGTCAAAACCGAAATTTGCGAAATGTTACGAGCTGTTTGAATTTTGATTTGGTACGCATTCTGAGTTTATCTCGTATATTAAGAGGACTGCAAATCACTTTTGCTTTCATGCCGTGACAAATTGTAAACTTGAATAAAAGATACGTGCAATCATGGTCCGTGATGAAAGGGTGCTCATTTCTGGACTTTTCAATGCTATTAGTTTGGGAGCGGTTGAAATTTATTTCGGATGACTCCCAAAAAAATGATTTAAACATTTTAAAATTATCACAGTATCTAAATTGTGATAGAAATTAAGTCGTATTGTCCACTATAATACCTCAAACGTTGTCCTCGCTACTTAGTTTAAGGCACATTTGCAACATCTGCGCACATTGCCTTCAAAAATGCATCCGATTAAAGAAGGGTTTCATATTTTTGGCGTTTGACTTTAAAAATTCTACGGTTAAATTTGAAAAGATCGTTCTTGAATAAGCTTTGTTATTATATGAAGGATAATTGACGTGGATTCCAAGAGGAATTTTATATCTAGGCTTATTATTAATGCCTGTAAATCCATTATAACGTGGATACAATTACGGAGCTATAGTTATGCCAGGGAAATGTAATTGTTATGCAACTATTTGAATTATTGTTACTAATAATTTAACTATAACTAAGTATCAAATTGAAGTTTTGGCATTTTGTCAAGTTTGACAAAACTTTCATACGATATATACATTTATGCTATTTAGCGAAAACGTTTATACAAAAAAAAATTAATGGGAGTTTGTTGAAAATAAGTTCGTAATAGCAGAGTAACTGTTTGCACAAAAGTTAATCAACTCGCGCAGTTGGAACCACGTTATCTGACGTTTTTTTCCTATACCATCTGAGTTTTTGTGATATCTGTGACTTAAGCTTTACTTTTCATATTTGAACGTGGGAGCTATGCTGCGATACTGAGTGGACTTATGAATTCACACCAGTCACTAAAGCCGGCCATAGTATACGAGGCTAGTTTTATATTTGGAAACTTAGCAATTTTAGGCGTGTCCGAAAAGTCAAGCGAATATTTCTGAGCATTTTACTATTAACATTGGCTTTTAAAAAGGAAAATTTTTAACTGAAAGTAATTAACTTCATTTATGTTTTTATAATTGGAAAATTAAAACATTTCATTTCTCGTAATTCACATTCTATAAAAAACAGCTTTTTGAACATGCCGTATTTCCAGATATAACTTTCCTCGTGTATGGCCGGCGCTTTAGGCAGTGGAAAACGCTTTATTTGACGACCAAAAAAAGAATAGCATTCCTTAAATTGCATAGCTCAAGAGTTGGCAAGTCTAATTTACGGCATGTTCTTTTGAATGGAATTGAAGCATTTCTTAATTGTCGCTGTCACTGTTCAATGTATTTGTAAGTTTCACGAATTTGAAATGTTACAGGTAAACTAACCGGAGGTATCTAAAATTTGGGATTTCTTGCGTTGAGCAACTGAGGATTAGTAATGTTTTCAGAATTCTGATAATAATTCTATACAATTGTATATTATGACCAAGTTTAGTTTGATATCTCGTACGAGCCCCTTCAAAACCCTCTAAGTGATGGAAATTTAAAATTAGATAAAGTGGATGCAGCTTTTTGCCCTGTGCATTCTCTCGTTCACTTAATAAATATAAAGCCCATTACACAACTATCACCCAAACTAAAAGCTCCAGGCTAGAAAATCAGGTTTGTACGCTAAGCTTGGCGTCGAGTGTCAGGCAGATGAAAGGGGATAGGCAAACTTTTTGGCGGTGGCGCAGCAATCAACGCTTCGTCTGCACGATATCGATGATACTGCAGACGACACCATATCGTATCTATCGTGTTTTGAAAGTCTGTAATTACACGTGCTCACCGATTGCGGCCAGTATACGGTATAGTGGTATACATTATACATGTATAACTAAAATACTAAATAATAGAATTGAAAAATGATGCACCTAATTGTACCTAGTCTCTAATATTTCATGACGATGTTGTAATTGATATATTACTGATGTTACTTTAAACCTTAAACTGATGTTTAATTCATTGAACAGTTAATGGTTTATAAAATTTTAAACAAAACTTACAGCTCTTTAGTTTAAAGGAAGAAATTGGAGAACTTATGGTGGCATTTGATGTGGTTTCGTCTGAAACGGTGATATTCTCTGTCGTCTGCCCACTGTTTTCGTTATGTCTATGGGTAATGGGGACAGATACTCCTGTTCCCGCGTGGGCGCTCTATGGCCTGTGCTGCCCCCTGCGCCCTTAAGCCACCAACCAACCATTTGACACATGGACAAACAAAACATTACAAAACGACTATTCACCATGAAAACATTTTTTCGATCAGTCATGGTGAAAATGACCATTTCTTCTCTCTTGGTCATCCAACGTCACGTTTGTTAAGTATTCCGCGCACTACCCACGAGCGAAACTAAAGTGATTCGCTATTTAGGGCATTGCTAAACTAAGAAAAATCAATGTAAGATAGCTACTGTATAACATGGAGATAACTTTACCTTTACGAAGAAACGTGGATGTCGCTTAGGATAAAAACATGGGGAAAAAATTCCTACAAATGTGTATAAAATGGCACGTGCATTCATTTAATTTTACATGTGGCATCCTATTCTATTCTATTCTATTCTATTCTATTCTAATAAATACCCTACAGTCAGCACATACAGTGCCATGTGGTAGGGGGGGTGTTACACAAGCAAATTCGGCCGAGAAGACCGAAATACCCTCTAAGTTTTCTCTAAGTTTAAGGCTATCCTTAGGTAGCCCGTTCCAGTGTCGGATTGTCCGTGGAAAGAACGACCAGTAGAAATTATCTGTACGAGCACGGTGTTCCTTCAGTGAGTTAAAGTGGTAACTTCTACCGCCCCGATGATTACGTTCCAAAATGTCCTCCACAAGTTTTTTGTTGCTAGGAATGGTAAATCGCTCGAGAAGCCCCATACTTAGGCCTTCCCTTCTTGCCCGCAAAGTGTTCCATTCCAGTGAGTGGAGCATAGCAGTTA
>JAQGBX010004119.1:0-15920 GCA_034698745.1 Megaphyllum sjaelandicum | reverse complement strand
GGGGGGTCATTGGTTGACCGGACACAGTGCGGACAGGGGGTAGGGGTGGGGGGTCCATTTTTGGGATAATTTTGCGGACGTCCTTTTTGAATGGCCCCTTAGCAAACCCTCTGATGACCATGACCGTATAGTCTCTGCTGGAGCAGTCTAAATGCGGAACTAAACGCAGGATGGCACATTTCAAACATTTGTTGCTATTTAATGCAATTTTAATATTTTTTTTATTTGGCTATTCGGACTGATAGCATTGGAAAGCTTATTCCATACTTCCTGCGTGCGCAATTTCATCTCATTACTGGGGGTACTCAGACAAGCTTTACGAATGGCGGATTTGGACTTATACTGTAGGAGTCGTGAAGGCTGAAGTCACATGTGCAAAAGGAATGAGGCACTGTTTATAGATTGAAGTAAACGTGATACCAAACTTTAAACTAAATAATCATAGGGGTGCTCAGACAGAAGCTTTTCGAATGGCACTTTTGGCAGTCGTGAAGTCACGTCAAAAAATGGTGTGCAAATCATCACGCTAATTGGTTTGAGAATTCACATCAGCGTGTCATCGCTGATTTTAAAGCAAGTAATGCATTTATTTTGCAGACGTGACTTCATGATGGACAAAGGCGATTCTTCGTTAAGGGTTCTGACAGCGTTTTCCCAGACCTGGAAAAGTTATAGGGCACTTAATGAAAATTTATGGAAAAGTTACTAAGGGAAGAATTTATTTTGAAAAAGTCAGGGAAATTTAACGTATTCTTGTTGTCACAATACAAAATTAATGCTTCAACGAGGTTAGCTCAGGGTCCAACTGCAAACTGTTTAGCATTGTCTACGTACAAATTTGCAACATTTTCCGAGGAAAAATGTGCATAATTTTCCACGTTTTCAGAAGACTGAATTGCAAAATTGTAATCAGTTTTTTTTCCGAAAACAAACATGCAATCCTTTCCTTACCTATTTTCAAAATGTTAAAACTTTTCGTAGTACAAATTTTCAAGATTTCCAACACTTTACGAGTTCAGATTTGTAAAATTTTTAACTGATTTCGAGGACAAATTTGAAATATTTTTAACAGATTCCGATGACAAATTTGCAAATTTTCTCCACCTTTTCAGAGTACAAATTGTCAGCATTTTCAGCCTTTTCCGAGTGAAACTTTGTAAAACTTTCAATGTTTCCAGAAAAGGAATTTGTAACATTTTTAAAAATTTGTCATGAAATTTTGAATATTATCCTTTGTCGATTTTGCAAAATCATGGATAACGTTGGCGTATGTCAATTTTGACATTGTCATTGGTTATGACAATTTGGTTAAAAACCAGGAAAAGTTAGGGAATTTAAATAATGAAATTTCTGAGGAGCCCTGTCTGAGTACCCCTATTATATAGGGTACGGAACTACCGGAAATAAACCGAAGATTTCACATATACAGCACCATGCAAGTTGCAACTACGTGCATACCCTTGCCCGTGGACGTGCATTTCCGGTGGTCTACAGAGTTGCGTCATTGTACACTGCATAATACCGAGCCCATTTAACAGGGGTACTCAGAATGCATCTATTGGAGCAATTCAATATCAGGACTGTTCAACGGTACGTGTATACATTATTTTGTTCTCGCGCCATCTATCGGCGACAAGCGCAGTACCCCTATCGCAGAAATGGCGCGATGTCATTGGCTGGAAATGATCCTTCGACATTGGTGCCACCCAGTCAGCAGCTTTATCGAGCGTATTCAAATGAGCGGTATTGCGGGTTGGCGCTGCAGGCTAGGTGCGAATCGAAACGTCCTTTCTCAAGGTCTCGCACTTGCTCCACCAGTTTTCCTCCGTACGCATTCTTCTTTTTGCCGCAAATCCGGCTCTTCTCCGGAATCGATACAGTGATTGTTGGACGACGACTGGATAGAGGCGGCCTCTCGCGCTGCGCGCTGGCCCCAGATTGGCACACCCGCAGTCGAACATTACCAGTGCCTCCTGCAGCCGGACCGGTGTGTGCTCTTGAGTACTCCCCTTCCATCAGGTGCGCTTTTTCGGCCTCTTAGCCATGGTCTTCTTCTGACGTCCTCCTTGGTCGACCGTCGTCCATCTTTCCAGAAAACCTAATCGTCCTCACCATGGGCATCATGGAGCGGTTGCGCATTTTGCTGGAGACCCGCAAGCACAAGAAGTACGATGCTGGCAAGGAGCTTGACCGTCGTGGCTACCGCCTTGTGTCCTGCGTGTACCGTGGCCGCTTCGGTGCCACTCACCTGGCCGAAGCAAAGTCCAATGGTCGGCTGGTGGCCGTGAAGACCAGCGAGGAGGGCGACTGCATGCTCGGCGAGAAGCACTTGTGGAAGAACGTCCATCATCCCAACTGCGTCAACCTCTTTGAACGGTTCAGTGTCAAGGGTTACGACCATTTCGTGTGCGAGTACGCCCAGTACGGCGACATCATGACCTGGCTGGAGAAGAGTGGACAACCTCTGGGACCCCATCTGGAGGCCTTCGCCCGCCAGATCACTCGCTGCATCCTGATGGCCTTTGACCACTGCCATGGCCAGGACCTAGCTCACCTGGATTTCAAGGTACGAACAAAAGCATGATTGCGTATAAGATGCGGTAGTTAGTTGCGTTTGGCTGACTTCCAATTTTTGGGGGTAGTTCTGTGTTTTCATCCTGTAAGTTTATTGTCGAGAAACCCACGGAAAAGTGCGAAATTACGGGCCCTAATTGTGGTATGCGAGGTGCACGCTGCCATTTTGGTTACAGATGTGCCCGTAGAGGGCGCTGACAGGCGCCACATGTATTTGGGCGACTTGTAGCACCCTCTGTTGGCGGATCTGACGCATTAATACATGCATCAAATCCGCGAGCATTTTGGCGATTTGGGGTTGAGGTTTATGAGGAAGGTGTTTTTTCTATGGCCTTTGGTGACCTTTGGCCTTGTGCCCTCCAAAATCCAACCAACAAAGCTGTTTTATATACCAAGATTGCAAAGAGATGCACGTGTTGTTACTATTTTAGTCTACTCTCCTTAACTGCCTTTCAATTAAGTCCTAAATTTTGGAAAGGATGGAACACTTTGTTTTATTGAACAAGGACAAACTGACATCCGGATTGCCTCGTGTATCTACTAATTAAGCTTAATTAAAGGATTGGAGCTCCATTTAACTGGTGCCCTACCATGTCCATTGTATTCTTTGGGGACTGCCCTTCTGATTTGCCCCCTGTCACTGTCTTGCATCCTCCTATGGGATAATAAGAATTAACAGGGTCATCCGCGCTTTCTGCGCGTCCATGTCCCTAAAACTTACCTTAATCTTAAGTGATCTTCGAGGTAGGATGATAGTTGGAAGATGGTTGTTGGAATGAGAATTTTTTCCTGGCCATTCATCTTCCAAAATATTTTTGACAGCTGCCTTACAATAGGGTTTTGGAGGGAAATTACCCAATATTTGCTCTGTAGTATCAGGATATACAAGCAGGTTGTGACTGTTTGATGGCTCCTCCATAAAAGTCAATATAAGGTTTTGGAGGGAAATTACTCAAAATTTGCTCTGTAGTATCAGGATATACAAGCATGTTGTGACTGTTTGATGGCTCCGTTTGGCACTGTTTGAAATCTCCATGAAAGCCAAAAGTTTGAAAATACATCAATCTCAGCACACTTTGTTAATACTTGTACCAGAAATAAGTGAAATAAGAATTTTGAATGGCAAAGTTGCTACATTGCAGAATGTGCATGTCTAGTTTTGTTCCTCCTATTTTAGAATTAATCTTCACTATTTTCTTGATAATACTGCTTTTTTAGACCTTTGAACAAAATATGTACATGTAAATCAAAGATCTATTGTTCTTTACTGGACTGTTCAGTATGTACTGTGTTATCTTTTTCATATTATGCAGAAACTGCACAATTTCGATTGCAGCAATTTTTTGCTGATTGCATTGCACAATGCTTACATCAATTTTCCTCCATCAGCTCTAATGTGAATGTGAAATTCTGAAATGGTCAAATTTCGAAATGTTCATCTATTCTGCTAAGTGACTATTTGTGCAAACGACATTTCTAGGATAGAACAAGTTTGAACAATGCGTGAATAATGTGAAAAGGTGTCGAGTCGTTTTCCTCTTGATTGGCTAGATTTAGCCATGGCCAATGCACATGAAGCATTTGAGTTGCAAATTGTTTTTTTTTGGTCATTAAAAACTGAGTAGTTAATTCCGAGTTAGCATCAGGATATGAACAGCCAATATGTGCAGCCAATATTGCATTCAATATTTGACTTAGATAATAACAGCTTATTGCATGCTTCAGTCACGCGCTCATTCATCAAACCATTGGTTTGCTGACTACTGGAAAAAGTGATTCAAGTCCGGTGTTTGATCAAATGGGGCTCTTGCTTGTTCACTGTTTACAGAAGTGGAAAACACCGATTTGATTGCTTGGTGGAAAAAGTTGTTAGATAATACTTAGATTTAGTCACTTCAATGGTAAATGTATGTTGTAAATAAGCCTGGTTACATGTATTTAAAATGCTCATGCTTCAATTATAAGCTAAAAGAGAACCTATGAAGACAGTTTTGCTTGGCAACATATTTCGGGGTTCCCCCAGAACTGGAAAACCTGAAAAGTCAGGAAAGTTGAAAATGACCGTTGAAAATTCAACGCAGTCATGGCGATCCAAAATTAATACTTCTACAAGGTTAGCTCAATTCCCATTTTCCAAGTAGAAATTTGCAAAAATTGTCCACATTTTCGGAGTACAGATTTGCAAAATTTTCCACGTTTTCCATATACAAATTTACGTAATTTGCCACGTTTTCCGAGTATTAATTTGTAATATTTCCCATGTTTTCCGAGTACAAATTTGTAAAATGTTCCTCGTTTTCTGGGTACAAATTTGCAAAATGTTCTTCGTTTTCTGGGTACAGATTTGCAAAATTTTCCGCGTTTTCCGAGTACAAATTTTCAAAATCCTCTTGGTTTTCCGAGTACAAATTTTCCACATTTTCCGAGGACCTACATGTACTTGCAAAATATCCCACTTTTTCCAAGCACAAATTTTTAACATTTTCCGAATACAAAATTTTCCCATTTTAAATTGTTGTTAGTGAATTTAAAAAAAAAAATATTTTCCAGTGTCAATTTTGGAAAATGTCAATTTTTTACGATGTTATTGGTCAGGGAAATTTGTTTTAAACCTGGAAAATTCAGGGAAGTTAAAAATGAAATTTCTGGGGGAACCCTGTATTTAGTCAACCCTCTATCGTGATGAGCATAGCATTAGATTATAAAAATTTGCATATTTTTCAATGTAAATCGCATCCTTTACCTCCTTCCAATTTGCAAATTTGACCTATGTGCGTCGTCTGCTCCTTCAGTGGACTGGTAGATATTCTTCGAAATTGATTTTATTTTTTTTATTTTTTGTATATATTTCGGTATTTTTGAATTATTGAAGTCAACGTAAAATGTTTTCATATCATGCTAGCAAGTACATGCGGGCATCATATTTCAGACATTCTTAAAAAGGTCACCATTTCAATAACATTTAAACAGAATATAAAATACAGTGTTTATCATTCCTCATGTAATGGAAAAAATATAGTTAATTTCGACGATTATCTATGAAAATCGTCTTCACAGACCCATTTTAAAAAAGTAATGAATTTGAAATATATGTATATACATATATATATTCATTATCAAAATTCGTTTGAAAACACGTTCAGGAAAATACAGTATGTTTTAAATGCAATTACGAGAATACGTTTCAAATACAATGACTGGAATACATATTTAAATGAATTGAGTAGGAAATCCAATGACGAGAACACATTATGAAATGCTTTGACGAGAACACACTATGAAAAGCATTGGCGATAATGCATTTTTAAAATGCAACGACAAGAATACATTTTCAAATCCAATGACGGAATACATTATGAAATGTATTGACGAGAATACATTTTAAATGCAATGACGAAAATAATTTTGAAATGCATCGAGTCAGAAATGCAATGACAAGAATACATTTTGAAAATGAATTTTAATAAAGCAAAATGAATTTTAGAATGTATTACAGTATTCCAATTAAAATGTATACAAACAGTGTCTTAAATTTGAGGTTATTAATTAGAGCTAGTTTTTTTCTATTTTCTAACATCCTTCCGATGTCAATGGTTTCCATTCTGTCGCACAAGTTTACCTGAACCTGTTAACCATCGACATCTTCTGGTAGATTCTCTTCAAAAAGCACCCATGAGGGGAAACACGTTGCCAGGCAAGCGCCCAACATGAACATTACAATGAGAAACCGATTTTCTGATTGATGGTCAAACGGTGGTCGAAAGCATCGAAACTTCTTAGGTTGACCTCACCTCTGATTTCAATTCTGGATTCTTTTGCAGTGGGCTAACGTGTTGCTGGACGACACCTTCAACGCCAAGCTGACCGGATTCTCATACATGTGCTCGAAGGCCGACTCTCAGGGCATCTGCTTGGGGGATCCTCTTTACCACCCCCCGGAGGCCCTCACCACCGGGGTGAGCCGGGAAGCTATGGACAAAGTGGACATGTGGATGCTGGGCGCCGCCTTGGTCCACCTCCTCGCGGGCTGGTACATTCCCGTGCTCAACGTGAAGCAAGACAACAAGATGTCCGACGTGGCCCTGGCGGTGGACATCCACACCGAGTCTGTCCACTTGCCCCGCAGGTTGAGCACGTGCGGCCTCAGTGACGACGCCCAGTCCTTCCTGCATTGGCTCTTGAAGTACAGACCCGAAGAACGGCCCAGTGCCAGAGAGGCCCTCTGCCATCCGTGGATCACCGGGCGTCCGGAAGCGGAAACGGCGACGAATCAATCGTGAAAGTGGCTGGGATATGCTCGCAACTGCTTCGCGATTGCTATTTACTGTCTTTTTTGGAGACATTGAAATCTCTTTTATCTCTGTCTTAATCGTTTTGATCTTTCAAAACAAATTCCCTTCATGATTTTATTCATTTATCTTGAGATTGTGGAAATGGAAGGAATGGACAAAATAGCCGCTGTTGCTCCTGTTCAAATTAATGTAAGGCAAACCCCGATTTACGAACATTCAGCATATCGCAGAACTGACAACTCATTCTCATTTTGGGATTAAGCAAGTCTTAATTCATGAAGCAATCTATCTATATATATATAAAATACAAATCGCGTCCATCTTGTTTTTCTGACTGGCTGGGTTTGTATGTGGGTTTGTTGGGGGGCCATTCGAAAAGGACGTTTTCGTCTTGCGCGTAGGGGGACGTGAATTTCGAAGCCGCCCGTTTCGAATGGCCCCTGATGACTCAGAAACGCGCTGCGAAACATCGTGCCTCTGGGAGCCCCAGGGCCATAAATCTTTCTAAACATTTTCCCCAGGGCCATTGTGTCACTTCTGAAGCAGAGGTGCCAATGATGTGGTGAGAATGAAAAAGGTTTCGTATACCAATGCCCAATTTTTGGCCATTTATTTATCTATATATATACTGTATATAAAATATAAAACGACGCCATCTTGCGGTACAACTGTCAAACAGGTTTCCCGTCCCCCCATCCGGGATGTATACAGGTCATATAGCGCCATCTTTTGGAAACAAAGTACAGCTAAATCTAGCTCCTGATCGCATAAAAGGGGTTAGAAAATCAAAAAACAATTTTTACACGAGCAAGGCCGGGTTTTACCGCTAGTTTAACAATAAATAAACTGGTCATCTTTCGATACATGTAACTTCTCATTATTCTAACAAAAGTTTAGAAAAAAAGACACTGGGGCATAGCTGTGCTATCTTGCAATTTTTTACGTAGAACTACATTTGGGGCTGCATAGTAAATTATGACGTCATCCCTTAAAGTTTGATGATGATGTCATTAGCATTTTTTCCAAATGTCGTCATCATTAGAGCTTTAATGAATGACGTCGTCAGAATTCAAGGAATGGCGTCATCATATATTATGTGGAAGTCATCATCAGAAGTTTTCGGACATGTTTTTGGGACGTCCAAAATTCCTAAAGTCGGAGAAAGACTTCCATGTAGCTCTACGTCAAAACACCAGTTTAGAACCAACGACAATCTTCTTGTCTGCAGTCTTTGGAATCTTAATTGCACCAGGAAAACGGATTCTTTGTTTTTCATTAATTCCTACGTAAAAAAATCATATTCAACATGCAAACATTCAAGTTACAGATTTTCCGGAACGCATTTTGTTCGCAAATCGGAGTTTGTCTGTTTGATGGAACTAAAATTCTGGCAGTATCTGTTAGAGCGATGTCTATTGTCTTCGAGCTTTCTGTGATCACCATGGCAACGGCCATTGAATTAATCGTTTCACGCGATGGGTGTCGCATGATCATGTTTTCTGTCGACTTACTTACTATGGCCGTTTTTTTTTTCCAAGTTCAATTTCGTATTCTAAGACATAAAACCACTGATGGCACTAGAAATCCTTGAACAACAACAGAGTTGACTTCAAATTGCACTTAGCCCATCTTACTGTTCGTTGCTCTTTGACTTTTCCTTTACAAAATTACCACTGCATTCTGTTGTTCCATCTGATGGTGAACATGGCCAAGTTGCCAGCAGCTGTTGAAGCAAATGAAATTAAAAACAAAATTACTTAAAAGTAACTGGAGAACATAATATCTACTTAGATAACGACGATACCAGTTGCATGGTTAGGACTTAGGATGTGACTTCCAAATTGATGTGGCTCATTTCTTCAGGTGGTTAGGATTAGCAGAAAATAATTTGCCGGTATCTTTGGCAGTTCGTTCAACGATTTGCGACCAGATGACAACTCTGTTCTTGTTCTTGAATCGGTTTAGTGACGTACTTACAGGGTTTCCCCAGACCTGGAAAACCTGGAAACTTGAAAATGACCTGGAAAAGTCATGGAATAATGGTTTATTTTGAAAACGTCAGGGAAATTCAACGCAGTCATGGCGATCCAAAATTAATACTTCTACAAAGTTAGCCCCGGGCCCATTTTCCGAGTTGAAATTTGCAAAAAATTTCTACATTTTTGGAGTACAGAGTTTCAAAATGTACATGGAAAACATGTACAAGTATAAATTTACACACTTTTGCACGTTTTCCGTGTACACATTTTCAAAATTCTCTAGGTTTTCCGAGTACAAATTTTTAACATTTTCCGAATACAAAATTTTCCCATTTTAAAAAATTTTCATGCAATTGTTTTGAATTTTTTAAAAAAAAGTTCTATGTTAATTTTCAAAATTGTCGTTATTAAATTTAAAAAAATATTTTCCAGTGTCAATTTTGGAAAATGTCAATTTTTCACGTTGTCATTGATCAGGAAAATTTTTTTAAAACCTGGAAAAGTCAGGGAAGTTGAAAATTAAATTTCTGGGGGAACCTTGACTTACAAGTGTAGAACGAAGACAAGGACTGGAGAAACTGCCATTATGAATACATGTATGTCCCAACTTGTCTCAAAAAGTAACTTGAGGCACAGCCACAGCAATGCTTGAATTTGGATGGCGCCTTGACCTAAATCTATCCAAATGACGTGACGTCATTATGGAGACTAGAGTACATAGGGACTAGAGTATAAAGTGATTTAAACATTAATCTCTTTAAGAGCATACTAAATGAAAAAAAAATGTTGATGAAGCGTATCTTAAGTTATGTAATACATTTGAAGTTTATGGACTAATCTTGTTTTGGAAATCATCAACTTTTGTGTAATGCACGATTTATTTTTATTTTTCGCAAGTATATTCCAAATGGTCATAATAGATTTATTTCCGAAATGACATCATCCTGATTATTTTTGTCTGGCTGCACTTGACTCCTTCGAATTTCATAGCTGGTTTGATTAATGAGTTTTTGGCTCAGCCAGGCATTAATGTCGCATTGGGACCACTCAGACATGTAATATGAGCCTCCATGTCCCATTTAACGTATTCATGCAATTTGTCTGATGCGAGTAGACATTCGTAAAGATGACGTATAAAAGGGCAGCTACTTGTCAACGTAACTCAGATACATGAGCTTTACCAGTAATATTTTGTGTTTTATGGCCGTGATGTAATTAAAATAATGTTTGATTTCTATTTTATATCGGAATGCAAATTTTAATTGGTGGGCATGCGTGGCAAAACTCATAGGTTTTGCCAAATTATTGTAAATCTTTACACTTAATGACGCCATACAGTGTACTTGTATGTGAGATGTCATCTGTTGTATTGGTTTTGTGTCACTTTGGACTAAGTTTTACCACTCGTTCATTCGAGCTTTTCAGAAGAAAAGTTGTCGATTATTGGGCGAGGTTGAATTTGCAGGTAAAAAATTGGAAACAAGCCAGCCTCTCCTAAAAATGTAAACGCAGTTTACTGTCATTAGTTAAAAAAAGAAAGAAATCTGTGAAACAGTGGCAGCTATATGGATATGTTTTGGATATTTTTCTGAATTCATGTCCTGTCGAATTTATTCGAATAAGCATCAGAGATGTAGGCCATTTTGGAGGACGCCTACACAATGTCGATATGAAAAAATGCAGCCTTTCTGTATCTCATAAAGTTTGAATGTACATTATACATGTTACATGCATAATGTAGTGGTCACTTATTTGTCAATCAAATGTACTATTTTTATTGGAATTTTATGGATATATTCGCTTTCCAATACATGGAAAGCATCCGAACATTTTCTCCTTGTACATGTGTACACTTATTGCGTATGTAATTACTGATATATGGCTTCCATTTTATCATTGCATTGTATAATCTCAGTAGAGATAGGCCAAAGGTTAGAATACTACCTTCGGGATCTATTGCCTGATATCTATTTTAATTAACATTAAAGTCATTAATACTTAATATTGTCTGGTTTCCATTTAGGTCTTGAATATGTATGAGCACGACTCGCATTAGCAAAGTGGCGCATTGTTGCCCTGGTTGCCAGTTTCTTGTTGGCCAAGATTCCAAATGAATGCCAGATGCATCAGAACAAAAGTTCTTGGCTTTGCAAAATGAATGTTTTTCAGAATCTTGACCTCTGTGGGGTGTCTCTAAATCTGTGAGCCAACATTGGATCGGACTATTCTTTGAATTTCTGGCATCTTCATAACAGTAATAATCGAGTCTGACTCAGAGGTCAGACTTGGTGTGAGAATCTAAAGTTTTTTAGAACCTTACGACTTGGCCTTTTTAGTTGAGGCAGATGCCGGGTGTCTGTTATCCAAGCGCAATGAACGCTTACTGTAAACAAATGAGCCAAAGACGAGATAGTGACAAAGTTAAAACGTTAATCTAAATGAACGGGATTAAATTAATTAATTAATTAGCCATTTGCATTGATAAGAAGTTTACTTATTGCATGAGTATAATCCCAACTACTTAGCATGGCATCTCCAAGGGTTAAATGTGCTAATTTGTTGACCTTTGCGTTTTGTTCTTGTCAGTTATCCATGTAATAACCACAACTTTTCATGCCCCATAAATGACCTCATTATACATGCAAAATCGTTTTTTTCCAAATAACTATAAACAGTTAAACGTTTAAACATAAACACTTGTCATGATTCAAATGTTATAAAAGAGAAAGTGAACATGCAGTTAATTGCTCGGTTATAGGGATTTAACACATAGAATAGTGACATGATAATCTCAATCTGTAATTATCTGTAATATCTTTATGAATTCCCTTTGCTCTACTAACGTATAGGGAATGCTTTACTATACTCTCAATAAGAATAGTTTTTAAGGATGGAATTTACAACTATGGATGTACAATGTTATTCAAATTATTACGAATGAATGTATTTCTGCCTATGAATTACAAAGAAGAAATATTGTGAATCTAGCAGATTGCTCATTACGGAAAAATAATCCACTTTCTAACTACGTGTATTAGTTTTCCTAGTACATTTAACTTCAAAGAAATGCTTAATTGGAATTACATAAATGCAGAATTCGTGAAATTTTATATTTTCCTGTATAGTAGGTAATTTTGTTTTTCATTATTCTATCTTGTTTTCAAAATTGTTGTTCTAGTATTTTCCTCGCCTTTTCTGATTTTTTTAAAATATCCCTGCACCACCCAAAGTACATTAATTCGTTTAACCAATTTCACTTATGCAGTATTTCCTTGTACAGTATATAAAACTTGGACTGAGATTTTATCAGTAGCTTCATAGACCTAAGTGGGCACTAATTTGGCCCAAAAATCAGTTTTAACCAGTTTTGAGCAGATATTTAAACTAGCAACGATTGCGAAATGAGCGAACTAATAAACATCTCGAGGAGTTGTCTCTCATTAGAATGATTGTGCCCTGAATGGAAATGTCGCTAATAACCTTGTATTCCGAAGTCAACTCAATAAAAAATACGTATTGATTAATATATTGTTTTGTCATTGATTTGCTTCAAAGGTCAACATTGGCGCAGAACGCAGCATGATCCACACGAAAACATGTATGGAAAAAGTCCAATTTTCTTTCTTTCGGATTGTCATGTCTAGGCAACTAATTGAGATAAGTAGAAACAGCAAACTCACCTGATTTATGCAAGAAATCATATTGATTTTATCCTCATGATCCTCATCAATGGTAATTTGGATGGCAACTCGTGGTGGATGAGAACAGATAAGGACGTCAAATTTGTTCGGTTGAAGCTGTAGTTCGTATTATCAGAAGTAAAACAAATAGACAATCTATTTGACTGACACTCTTGAAGTACACAATTCTAGTTTATCCACAATAATTGGTTATTTCACGAAATTTTTTTCCCAGAATCTCGGATTCGTTTTAACGAAATGAAACGTGGATGTTTGGAAACTTGAAAATTCGTTCGTTGTAATCGAAAACTTGTATTATCCGAGTTAGTCTTGAACAATGAAATTAACCTTATTCGAATATACTGTAATTATATTAGGACGGACTTCAACAATAATTTAAGAACTAGTTTCATCGAAGTTTGGATAAATTCTTATACAACATATACATGTATATGAACTCGCTTTATATGAATGCTAAAATGCAGGAAAAGTACCTTGGGATGAAAACTGGAAATGAGTTCGTAGGCCTACTATCAGAAATTCGTATGAACGAGTTCTTTTTAGGTTCCAATGTATACCATTTTTAACTTTAAAAATCGGCCACGACTTTTCTTTCTGCACAATTTTTTGTCTTTCATTGCTGATATTGTAACGTTTCTCTGAGTAGACTGAGTGGATGTTTGCCTTAGGGAATTTCTGATTTCTTAAGATTATATAAAGGACCTTTGACTTTATGTAGAAAGGACATTTTTCATTCTTAAATGGTTTTTACTCCGCGTAGATAACATCAGTTGAAAAGCTCCCTAAAGTGTTTTATATACAGTATATATAGCGTGGTAATGTCGTGGGAATCGTTCGCGGTTCCCTTGACAATATTATCACTTGTATTTCATGGAAACTTTTAAAATTTGAGCGAATTTTTCAAGAAGTTGTTTTTAATCTGGACGCTAAAAAACGTTTGGGGAAATACGACGGGAAGACTCATTCGTGAGCAATTGGTGTCCTATATTTACATTGATTAAATAGCATTTCTAAATTCAGCATAACGATCTGTTTTGTATAAAATATGGAACATCTTATTGATTCAACATGGAAAATAATATTGATTCAACATGGAAAATAATATTGATTTAACATGGAAAATAATATTGATTCAACATGGAAAGCTTATTAATTCAAAAAAAGAAATCCAACTTTTCAAAAGCTCGAATATATTTTCCTGGATTTTAGCAAATCGAATAACCCCCCTCCCCCTTTTTTAAACTGACTATCCAAAATCACAGCTTAATCTATCTGTACAGATTACGTCAACATATGCTTATCATCTGCTTACCTTTACCAATGGGTAAACACCCGTCAAGATTCTAGCGCCATCTATGATGCATTCTGCGCAACTTCTAGGAAGGCAAGATTTCTGACGACGAAATAAGGTCAAAATGGCGGTGTTTTTTAAAATATCATCTCGATATTATCGCAACTGGCAATTACTATACTTCCTCATGAAAGACAATTTTTTCAAATGAATTCGCAGGAAAAAAATGAAACTGTACAGGAAATGATAGCAGAAAGAGCAGCCCAGAGAAAGCTTAGGGAAATAGATTATATTGGTGTGTTACTTTTACTGGCAACATTTTACTCAAATTTGGCAATGATTACCTGGAAGTCATACAGTAATTAAATGAAACTTGATGTAGGCTACCTTTATTGCATTTTAAACACAATCGACAATACACCTTGCCAAATTTTATAAGCTACGTGGTCGATGAACCTCCATTAGAAAGCTGTTTAAACTTGCGCAATTAATTACCTCTCACATTTTGCATTGCAGTGGCAAAATAAGGCATGGAATATTTTGTAAAATTGGCCGGTTCCAACGATGTTAAGTACCTCTTACATCAGATCCATGCAGCTCCCTGCATCCTATGCTTTATAAGCAAATCCCATCATGACCTTTAATTAGACTAATTATGAGTGATTATTCTCCAAATGTACTGTACCAATCCCACGATTACAAAACTGCTAATAACTAACAATAAATTATACAGAAACGGAAATTATACTAACATTTTTGAAAACATATATGTAGCTAAACTAACTGAACCTATACAAAGTGGCTATTACATTATGTAGAGTGGATATGGAATACAACTATGAATCTAATCAATACGCTAAACTCATAAAACAATATATTGCTTTTTACTTTCTTGATTTATTCATTAATTTAGCCGAATTATAATTTATATCTTTACTGACCTAAATCAGCTTAATGATTTGTATGTCACTTTTGATCATTAATTATTGACTCGTATTACACTTCTTTTCTTTATTAAACAGTTTGCTTTTTTCGCTTGGATTGAAAATTTAGTTAATTGTGCTGCTTTGTTCCCATTCCCAACTGGCTATATTATTGAAATATAATCGACTCGCGTTTTTACGAACCTGGAGGGATCCAAAAAAAGTTCCTAAATGGGAATGACATTAAATAAAAGCAAAAAAAAAATGCAATCTAAACTCACCTTTATTTATTTGAGATTTCAAAAAACAAATCAGCAACAACACAAACACATTTTCATGTTCGAAATTTTCAATTTTCATACAATTTACTCAATATACATGGAAACCGGAATACATGGAATATCAATATACATGGTATATTGATACACGAACCTGTTAATCCAACTTACGCAAGTTAATCAAATTTCCTTTCTGAGTCTTGTGATAATATTTATATTGGTAGTGGATGCCATTTTTTACTCTCTCCGTTCTTTTACCAACTTCCAAAACCCAACCAATTTGGGGAAAATCTCCGTCAGTGAAAGGAATACACATTTTTATGAAGAAATTGAGTTCGTAAAAAAAGCGAATGTGCAATCTAGGTTAATCCCGAAAATTAACAATAATACTATGGGATACTTTTCTGGACCAAATCAATAGTTCGTAAAACGTTGTTTTCGTAAATGGGAGCTGCTCAAAAATGCGAGGAAATGCCGTAGCTTGACGCAGATGGAAAACGTAAATGTAAATGTAGATAACGTTCCGTTTGGTGGCGCATGCGCTCTAAGCATTTCTTGCTCTAAAGTTATTTAATAAATACTCCTATATGTTAATTAGGCCTACATGTATATATGTATAATATACAATACTAGCGGAAAAACCCTTGCCCGGGTAAAAATTATTGTTTGATTTTCTAGCCCCTTTTATGCGATCAGGAGTTAGATTTCGCTGTAGAAGACGCATTAACGCTCCAAGGGCTTCATGCCCTTCTATAGCGGGGGTGAAAAATTTTTTTTTTTTTTTTTGTCTTAAGTATAAATTACATTAGATTTCATCTGCAGTGGTAGAGTTAGTATTGTTAATATTTGAAATGTTCGTTAGTTCCTTACAATAAATAGTTG
>JAQGBX010004118.1:0-15920 GCA_034698745.1 Megaphyllum sjaelandicum | reverse complement strand
TCGGAGCAAAGGTGCTCACTCATGTGCCGAACCAACTGCGTAAGAAGCTGGATGACCGTGCGGAGCCAGGGATCTTCCCTGGATTCAAGGAGGGTGTCAAGGGTTGCAAGGTCATTGATCCGGCAACTTACCGGTTGTGGCACAGTCATTCCCTAGTCGTGGACGAACGACCTTATGACAAGAATCGCACCAACTTCGAAGTCGAAGGCGAGCCAGAGCCAGAGGGGGACTGGGCCCCCACCTTCGGTGACAGAGCAACGGTTCCAGTTCCTGCCCTCGCAGCCCCGACTGACAGCGAATCAGTGGTCGGCTCTGAAATTGAGTCACTCGACAGCGACAGCGATGCCGATGAACACAGAGATGCGGAGCTGGACGAGACAGTTTACCACGACGACGTCACCAATGCAGAGTTCGATGACGAGCTTGATGGAGCCTTTGAAAGTATGATGGAGATGTCGCAGTACCAAAGAGACCAGTAGGTCGACCACGCCGAAGTCAGCAAGTACCAAAGTCACCGCAACCAGCTGTTGAGCCACGACATACACAGTGGACCACTGCAGGAGTGCTACTGGTGCGACATCTTTTCCAGATAGCAACGAGTCTTACCTTGGCGGAACCAGCAAAGTGGTAGCAAGTTCTGGAGCTGCCGGAGGATGAGTGGAAGCAGTGGGAGCGTGCGGCCCAGGACGAGATGGAACATCTCAAGGAGCAGCACGTGTTGAACTTAACTGATTTACCAGCAGGACGACAAACCGTATCCTGCAAGTGGGTATTTAAGCTGAAGACTGGCGCAGATGGTCGAGTCGAGTCACACAAGGCTCGATTGGTAGCCCGAGGATTTTCCCAACGTTACGGTGAAGATTACGACGAGACGTACGCACCAGTCGTAACCTATGACACCGTAAGGACACTGCTAGCAGTAGCAGCAGCGAAGAAGATGCACGTCCGGCAGCTGGATATACGAAGTGCGTACCTGAATAGTAGTCTCAAGGAGGAGATCTACATGACACAGCCGCCTGGACATGTCGTCGCCGGAAGCGAAGAGAAGGTCTGCCGTTTGCAGAAGGCCTTGTATGGCCTCAAACAGTCTGCGTTAGAGTGGAATGCAACCGCCACAGAAGCCCTCACCCAACTTGGCTTCAAGCAGAGTGGCGCCGATCAGTGCCTGTTCGTCCTCAGGGAGGCTGCAGGTGCTATTTTTGCCTATGCCTTGCTCTACGTGGATGATCTCCTCATCGCTCGGAAATATGCAAGCACCACCTACTTAATCAGCCAGCTCCTCAACCAACTTTTTAAAGTGGGTGATCTGGGTGATGTGTCACATTACCTTGGAGTGAAGGTCGATCGGTTGGAGGATAGCAGCTTTGAAGTTTCGCAGCGTGCTAAAGTGGAGAAGCTTCTACTGGACCACAATTTTACGGATGCTAAGCCTGCCAAGACGCTAATGGCCACTGGGTTTTTGGCGGCCGACACCGACGTGTCACCCCTACTTGGAAATAACAATCGCTACCGTCAAGTTATCGGCTCCCTCTTGTACTTGGCCACCGTCTCCAGACCGAACATCGGTGCAGCCACCAGGATCCTAGCGAGACGGATGAAGAGCCCCACCCAGAGTGACTGGGAAGTTTAACATGTGTAACAAGTGTAACATGCTAATTAGTCACGCTAATTACACTGATTAACCTTCGCGCACCTTATGCATTTATCGCGTCATCTTTGACCTGTTCTTCAGTATTCAGCTGACATCGTTTCCCATTACTATTGTCACACTCTGTCCCTGCCAGCCGATGCGTTCGGATCGTTCCTTAACGTTTTTCAACATTGAATAAACAGATTGTTTATTTCTCCAATGCAAACAACGTCTGAATTAAATTCTTTGATGAATCTGCTAAAAATTATCAAAAAAGTACTGTTAAAATGATAAAACATATTGATATGACAAAAAAAGGGTAAAACGAAATAAAAAATAACAAAAAACACATTAAAATGGTAAATTATTTCACATTATATATTAATGGCAAAAAAACACGTCAAAGTGTTCAAAAGCACATCAGAATAAGCAACAAAATGTGAAAAAATTGAAAAATAACTTTAAAAATGCCAAAGAAACATGACGAAAATAACAAAACATGTCAAAAATGACAAAAAACATGTGGAAAACACCAAAAAAAAACATATGTCGAAATAACACGACAAGAATGAAAAAACACGTTAATAATGTTCAAAAACATGACAAAAAACCAAAAACTTTTTAGCGTCAAAATATTTTTTTAAAAATTTAAAAAAAATGTTTGTTAAACAACTAAGAAATATCTTTTTTAAAAAAAAAAAAAAAGAACTACGTACCGTAGTGAACTACTCACTCTTAACTCATTAAAGTGAACTACTTCACTGAACTAGTTCATCGTTCACTAGAAAATTTAAACCTATTGTTTAATGGTTCAGCCACAGAAAACTGTGGTACATTTTGCAAATTTATACTCGGAAACTGTGGTAAATTTTAAAAAATTATAGTCGAAAACTGTAGTAAATTTAACAAATTTGTGCTTCAAAACTGTGGTAAATCTTGCAAATTTTTTGCTAATTTTGCAAATTTCATAAATTCTCTAAAATTTACGGAATTTACAAAAAAAAATTTAAAAAAAATTTCGCAAATTTGTGAAAAAAATTGTCACAAATTTTTTAAATTCCTTTTTCGCAAATTTATAAAAAAAATTTCGCAAATTTTTAAAACAATTTTTTTCATAAATTTCTAAAAATAATTGTCATATTTCTAAAAAAATTGCAAATTTCTAAAAAAAATATTACGCTAATTTCTTAAGAAAAAAATTCGCATATTTCTTAAGAAAAACAATTTCGAATATTCATGAAAATTTTTTTTGCAAATTTATAATCAAAAATTGAGCAATTTTCTGGACCAACTAAAACTCGTTTTCATTATATTTAAAAAAAAAACATTATTTTCGCAAATTGTTGAAGTTTCTGAAAAAAACTTTTTGCAATTTTCTGAATCAACAAAAATATTCGCATATGTCTAAAAAAAATCGCAAATTCCTGATAAAAAATGAAATTTTGCAAATTTCTGAAAAACATTTTACCGAAATTAGTGATTTTCCTTTGTTTTGAGTCACGAAATAACGTGGGTTGACCAATTTCTGTTAAAAAAATACTGTAAACTACTTGTACTACAATGTACATGTGAAGGTAGCTCACATTTATAACTGAAATTGATCATGCAATTTAATAGCAAAATTTCACATTTGTTTCCTTTATTACGGCCCTGGCCTCGTCAACTTTTGGCCTAATTTCTTTAAATTGCTTATAAAAATCATGCTTTTTTAAAATTCGTTTGCTAAAATTTTAATCATGGTAAATGTGCGTGTTTAGGTCGGTTTTGTAAATGAAATTGTGGTTACCTAGTAATGCTTAATTATCAAAAAAAAATTGTCGTAATTTTTTCTTAACTTTAAAACATTTTTTTATCAAATTTGCATTTTTTCGCAAATTTTGCAAAAACTAAACATCTAAAATGTTTCGGTCAATTCCAATGAGACCCTTATACGCCACGGCCAAGCATAGGACCATTTTTAACAGCATTTTAAATCATGTTATGCAGTAAAACCTGTTAAGAGTGACCACCAGAGTGGTCATTAAACGAACTTTACGAAAAATGCCTGAATTAAAGTAAAATAATGAACATGTGCACTGCACGTATACACGTAGACAGCCATACACGTAGTAAAATACCACAATGCTAAAAAAGTACAAAATCATCATGTCCAAGGGTTAAAGCAAGATGTAACGTGATTTATCCATTGTCTAGTCACTTTTTAAGGTACATCAGCAATGTAAAAATTGCTAATAAGACCACACATACTGTTCACTGTACACAAAAGACAGGTGGTCACTGGTCACTATACGGAGAATGTTAATGACGGAAATGTACACAGAAAAAACATTACACTAAAAAGTTGTGAACTAAACAGATGGTCACCATTCTAAGGTGGTCACTTTTCCAGGTTTTACTGTACAGGTTTGAAGTACACTTATATTGGTAATGCATGAAATAGGTTATATTTATATTTTCCAGAGAAACTATGAAAACAACTTGATGACACAATCTTTGTGAAATAACTAAGGAATTAATTAGTTTATACTCAGCGTTAGTTTAAGCATTTGGAAAAAAGCAGATGTTTGAATTACATAAAACAACAGTTTAAACGCATGTCGTGCTTTTATTACATTACATAAAACAATATATACAGTGTATCGTCAATACAATAAGTATAGGATTAGAAAAATCCTTACATTAACTAACGCCATTTGTTAAATGGCGCGCAGTTTTTCATGCACATTTCATAACATAGGACTATACAGTACATTATAATGATGATAACAGTTCATCAATAATGCCTTAAATAGTACAATAATAAGGCTAAAAAAAACCTCGCAATTACGTAAAAATACAATCGCTATGCAAGTATATATAGTTTAACAATAGTAATAAAAGAATTTTCGAACATCGTGTGTTAAGGTGCTAAAAAGCAAAGTGAGTTTAATGGTATATATCTCGTACCATTTAACAAATAAAACTCACAAAATGTGACTGATTTATTATAATTCAGCCAACATTAATCAGAATAATACCTGAAATCAGCACATATCTTTCAACTTCTGAAACATTAGCATTTTGACAATCGGTCTCCATATCAAGCTAATTGCATAAACCTGAGGTTGTTGTAGTTGTTAGCACTTTATGCATTCTAGAAGGTGTTTCGACTCTGGCATGGATTCACTCATTTATAACAAATAATGGTAAATGATATTTGCTGGTAAAAAAACGTTCTTCGTTATGGTTAGTTACTTTGGTTAGCTGCTTTGCATGGTCATGGTTCACCATGTGGCATAACGTTGATCTCCTTGAATCTAATTTTTATGCTGCATGTTGGACATTTTGTCTAAACTTGCCAAATATATCAAACTAACTTCACGCACATTTTCGATTTCTTTCTGTTGCTATACGAACATGACTCTGACCACAAGTTTTGTTTATTTGGTTTTTACAATTGTGGACTTTTGGGAAACACATTACTAAGGTGTTTGAGAGTATTTCTAACCCTGTACTAAGCTCATCTCTTGTTTTACTATCCGAAACGATGTATTTGAGTTGGGACACTTCATGTAAATACAATGTCTTATGTCTTTATACACGAATGCTCCATCTTATAAATTCAACTTTATATTTTTTTAATTAAAGATTTGGCTAATGTTAATCACAGTACACTTGGCAACAGTACTTCAATCATAAAAAAAGTTTGTGATTTATAGCTTTGAGCGTATCTATGCAAGCACGAAAATTTTAACTACATGTATGTTAAGATGGTGCATTCATGTGTTTGAAATCTTTGATTAATGAAAACGACTATTGATGATGACTTGTAGTTTATGGTTGAATGTCATGTGACGTTAGTGAAGTTATAATTTGCTGCATACACGTTTATTATCTTTATAGAAGGTTATCCATACTTAACTAGCTCTTTCTAATAATGCATTAAAATAGATAAATTAATCTAGATCTGAACGATCAAAAATATCTCTTAAAAAAATACTTATTTTATCGTTTTTGAACGCATGTCTGTAAATTGTTCTGTAATCTGTTTTTTTCCAGATTAAAGATCGTTTATCCCGACTTAAAAATCGAGTGATTCTTACAAGATAAGAAAATTCCTCATTAGTAATGGCTAATAAAATACGATCGTTGAATGAACTCAGAGATAATATTTCATTTTCCATGTGATCGTTTAAATAAGCCAATGGCTCGAAGTCTTTTTTGTTCAAAATATCTGCAAAACTGTCTTTCAAGAACGAATCTTTAAATATTTCCTTCTGCTGTTCGTCACTTGCCATTATAAACCATACTAAAGATTCATCTGCATGACCATTATCTATTAGTTTTCTGATTTCACTCATATAATTTACCTGATCGTCACCTTCTTTCTCAAAGTAAATACTAATCCAACTCGGAATTGGTTTTGATTTTATTTTGCAAATTGCCACACACAATGCATAAAAATAGATGGAGTGTGGATATCCACGCTTAGCAGATGGAAATTGCTGCAAGAATTCCATCAAAACACTTTCTATATTTGAATTTTCACTATTCATTTTCGACATAACAGCAGTCCACTCATTGCTGATCAGAAAATTAAAACGAGTTGAATATTCCCCGAGTTGATATGCATAACATTTATCTATGGTGTCTTGGCAGTATTCGAGGAAATGTCTAAATTCTACGTTTGAAAGTACATTCATCAGGCATTCGGTTTCGTTTTTATAAGTTTTCCACATTTCTGTGAGGTTATAAGAATCTTTTGACGAAATAAAAGCTTTAAACCAATCTACGTAATCAATAGCATTTAAAATTTTGGATTTTAAATCACCGTTTAAATTACTCACAAGATCAGAAAAATGGTACCTATTTATACGACCTGAAGTAAAACTCTCATTCATACAAAGAATAAGGTTGTTAAAATCGTGTAAATTATGGTATTTTGATTGAAATATTGAAGCTAAGATATTCTTACTTTCAGGGTTGAATCGAATTAAAGCATTTTTAAAAGCTGTTAAATAATCCACTTTGTGCCACAACTTCAACTTATTATCAACACTAAGCAAATCAGTAAGTATTGTTAATTTCCTAAAATCATTTATTTTAATTTCCTTAATTACCCTTTCGACACATTCTATGTACTCTCCCAATGTCAATATTTCATTGTCTGGAATAACCTTCAAAAAATTATGCATTGATGTACCGCATTTATACTCTGAAAAAAACAATGCTTCGTAGTAATCGTTTTCAAAAGCATCCTTTAAAATTTCATGCTCATTCGTACGTAAAATTGCTCGTTTTTCTTCTATATGCACATTTCGATACCATTCAATAACCTGTTTATAATTGCACAAGCGCTTTAGCTTTAGAATTTCCACCATATAAAAAACTGAAATGTTTTCACTGAGATAAGCCTTTAAAAAGTCAGGCAAATCATGTGATGCTTCAACACATTTAATGAAGTAATATACTAATTTGAAAATGGAACAAGGAAGTCCCTTTTTAATGCATGCCTGATATTTCTTGACATATTTAAACAATTCTTGCCACTGTACTTCAGCTAGATGTGGGTTATACATATAGTAGCAACTTGTAATTTTTTTAGTGTCATGGCCATGGATGTAAAATTCAACTGACCAACAATCGTTAACATGGATGAATTGCAATAATGCTTTAATGCCTTTCCAGTGCTGCTTATGACAGAAGTATTCAACGTAACTAAAGTATTCTTGCACTTCCATTGACTCACGTAATACTTCTAAATAATCCGTTTTGTAACTATTAACCTCAAAAATGTCATTGAGCTGATTATAATTCTTTTTAATGATGGCATTTTGATAAGCGTGGATGGTGATTAAGATAAGCAAATATTTATCTTTTTCTAACAATTTAAATTGTTGTAGATGTTCATAAAAATTGAATTATTATCTTTAGAGATTATCTCGATTCGCGATCGAAATTCTTTTAATGAAGTAAAATGTTGTATTTCCATTAATACAGTTGGAAGTTCAATTAATTCATTCACAAATTTAAAATGCAGATGAGTTAAAGCGTTTTTTAAGACCGTTTCATAATTCAGATGTTTACTAGATAGTAACTCGTTTTCTTGTTCTATAAATATATTTAAGAAATTAAGCATGAACGAGTTCTTTTTTTCAAATGCACGAAATAAACATATCGCATATTCGTACGTTTTTGTAACATCTTTCGTGCATTTCTTCGACTTGAAAGTTCTAAATTCGGTTATTCCACATGCAACTATTTCTTCATCATCAAGGAATTTACTTTTTGACTCATTGAAATAATGCATAATAGCTGAATTGTGGGCCAGTAAAATTTCTTTCTTCTGTTCATCATTAGCAAAAATCAAATAACGTAAAAAATCGATAATGTGGCCACTTTTTACGTTCTTAATTATTACTTCTATAAAATTATGATTATTAACGTCGCTTTCAAGATACTGTTGTATGAACAGGGGGACTTCATCTTCATAAAGCCAACAAATATGAGAAAATATATGTTGCGTGATAGTAAACGGATATCCTCTTAACACAGCACCAGGATATAAGTCTAAGTTATGCTGCAATTTATTTAGTGTGGTTTTCTTCATTGCACTTGCCTTAAATAGATAAGTTCCATTTTTCAACTTAATCCAAATCCGGTTACGATTGTATGAAGCACAGGTTTCACTTACAATAAAATTACCTATACCATATGTTAGTAAAAGATTTAATCCCATAATATTCGTATAATTTATACAGCTTTTAACATATGTAATAGTTTCGTGTGTGTTTGCATTCATATATTCACAGATGTCAACCTTTGTTTCGTCATCCATGAGATGGGCATTAAAAATAAAATACCGAAATGCATTATTCATTTTATAGCAATTAACTTGTTTTATTGCCATGGCAATTTCTTGTCCCAGCCCTGTTTTAATTTCGTCATATATTTTGTTTTTATCGGCATCCAACATTAGCTTTAACGAAATTTCAAAACTGATTTGATCCTCAACAACAACTGCGTTAAAATAATCGATGTAATTTAACGTTGAAAGGGTATAAACCCCCCTTCGCATCAATAACTGACGAACTGCTAAAACTAAATAATTTTTTAATTTGTTCTGTGAAAAGAACTCATAGTTTTGCAATTGTTTTTTGGAACTATAATTGGGGGATTGTTTTAAGAAATCAAGGTAATTTTCTTTAATCCAAAGACAAAAAGCAGTTTGTGGACATGCTAAAGTAATTCCCAAGAGAAACGAATAATCACTCAATTGAATGGCCTCTGAAAACAATTCTTTACACAGTTGCAAATCAATTAATTCATCATCCAATTTTAGTGAATAGTAAGCATCAGTTAAACGCAGACAAAAAATATCCGTAAAATAACTTTGTAGTGCAGGTTTAAGCATTTCATACAAGTGATCAGTTATCTGGGAAAATTGTTTATTATATAGGTGTGCGTAAAAGTAAGGCTTAGTAGCCTTAAAATTTTCACTTTTACGGTAAATGTCTTCAAAACTGATATTTGATATCTCGTATGCACATTCAAACGGTTTGTCAATCAAAAGTTGATGATTCAAGTCATCAATATCAATTATATTTCCGATATTACTTAATTCCATACAAATTTTGTTTAAATCAATGTAATTTAAAAAATGGCAATCATAATATCGCAGTGCAAGCAAAGCCAAAGCCTTCTTGTAATCTTTTGAAATTGCAGCATAAATGTAAGGAATGTGATTAAAAATATCTCTTATTACGATCTGTTCGGGTTTTTCTTTTTCCAAGTCCATACTTATGAGAAAATCAAGTACATTGTTTTCTGGAAAACTGAGATAGCCATATCTATGACCTTGAAATGTTGAGTACATGCAAGCAAGATGAAGTGGAATTCGCCCCATGGCATCTTTCTCAAAAACTAGCGAAACATTTTCATCGACCAATTCATTGACCCTGTCTAAGTCATTCCTCATGGTAGCCGTATGAATTTCTAAATTTTCGACCAACATGTGATCGCAAAAGTATCGAATCATCTGGCTTTCTCTAGTAAAGTAATAAAAATTTAGAAATCTAATCAACACGACATTTTCATTGTCTTCATTAAGTTTTTCGACTAAAAACTCAGCAGCAAAATATTCAGCGAAGGTCCGATGAATGAAAATAAAAGTCCCATTTCGTTTTTCAATGATGCCAACTTTAAGCAATTCAGTTTGAATGTGTTTTTTGAGGGGATTTAGGCACACGTCTTCATTAGGAAATATTAATTGAAAAGCCATTTTTTGAAGTTCTTTTTTATTCCTTTTTAATTCAGTTTCAGCAATTGTTATCGAACTTGGATTGTGTTGTTCCATTTTAACTTTTTCTTTAAAATAGATTTCAAATTTTTTATTTACAAATACTTTAAACAAATCATATATGTCCATGTTTATGTTTTCTAATTCACCATCACTTCCATTTTCCCAACATGCTTTGCATTTGTCCGCAAACACATCCGCTATCATTCTCATTTGTAAAGGGATTCCAACTAAATCTTTGACAATGTGTATTTTTGAATGTGTTAAATTGTAGAGTAATTTGTTCACATACATTTTAATACGCTCAACCCCATCAGTTACTTTTAGTAAGCGAATCCAATATTTCTGCAAAAACATTTTTTGATCATCATCATCAAAAGGTGGCAATTCATAAAATGTTGGCTTAAATTGCTTTTCTAAGATATTAGTCGCGTGTGATCTCGATGTGATCCAAATCTTTGCAACTTTTGTTTCTGTCAAAATAACTTTTAATACACTAACAACCGTGTTCTCGAATAATGGGCTTATTTCATCAAATCCGTCCAGGTAAAAAATAACTTTGCCACTCAAAAATAACAGGTGTTTTAATATATCAATTTCAAATTCACTTTCGAGTTGTTCACTTTTAATTAAAAATGTAATAATAGTATCTTTCGTAATTTCTTTCAGTGCATTAAACTCATTGGAGTAATCCAATAAATTCATCATGATCACAAACACATTTCTGTTGTCATTTTTGTACTGCCACGCCATGTTTGTTAATTTGGTAGATTTTCCAATTCCAGGTCCACCTTCTACTATGCAAATTCTTGAATTTTCTGATTGTTGAGTTGTTTTTAATTCACGTTCAATGTACACCTGTATATTATTCATTTCGTTTGTTTTCTTTACAGGCTTACCAATAATTATATTATCATTTTCCACTATTTTATTTAGAATACCTTCATGGAGGAAGCTGGTTGAATTATCATTTAGTATTTCCTTCAATTTAATAATGCAACCTTGAAAATTAACTTCGCAATCTAAAATTCTTTCTTTGGCTTTTGAAGTGAGTTCATCATAACTGCTACAATCACTACATGTTACGAAAGGGTATTCAGTTTTCAGTGAATTGATTAATTTGACATGTTCCTGGGATACTAAAACAATCCTTTTTTTACCATTGTCACTTTCTTCGATAATATCAAGCAATTTACTTAACACACGCATCACTCGAAGCATTTCCTGTTTTTTAAATCGCGAACATTCAACATAAATCGAGAAATTTATTCTTGTTTTTAAAGTAGCAATGACTTGATTCGCCAAAGAAATTAAAGTTTCTAAGTTAAATACTACGTAATTATCTTTGTTTTTTAATGATTGGACAATTTTGATGATGGTAAGTGATGTACTTTTTGTTATTACATTAACCAATGCGTGTTGTTTTGTTAATTCGTGTAACTGTTCCATCTTTTCCACGTTATTAAAAAAATCTCCAAATTCTAGCTTTTTTTCTTGATTTTGAAAAATAACTCCTTCAATGCCCACTTGTTTTATTCGTTCTTTCAAATCTTTGAAAAATGTTTGAACTGAATCCTTACTTAGAATTGTCCCTTTTTGATCCGACATCCATTGATGCACATAACAATAAAGCTTATTCGTAATTTCACGACTGTCCACTACGCAAAATTCTGTCCCCATTTCTTTTTTGATTATTTCGCCCAACTCTTTCTCATTGGGTTGACTTATTGCGAGCAAAAATTTTTCCTTAAATTCATTTATTTCAATGTTATTCGTCGGCAATTTAAATAAGAACTTATCATTTAATCGATAAAACATCGGTGCATTTCCGTTTGTTATTTCAAAAGATTCAAATTGCAGTATTTTTAAAGTTTCTTCCTTCGAGGCAAATTTAAGGTAACTTTCTTTGAATTCCTGTTCAACGTTCGCATTGGTGTGTACTATTATGTTTTTGATGGATTTTTTAGAGAATCTTTCCTCCATCTTTATTTTGTTGTAGGAATTGTAATACTCTCTTAAACTGAATGGTCCTTTCAAATCATTCAACTCTTTAGATTTGATGCAGCTTTCTTTCTGAGCTTTGTGTTTACATTGAATGAGAATGACTATGGGTTGACCTTCATCATCTTCGTATTCTAACACAATATCGTCAAATTTATCGGCAGCTTTCATTTCAGTGGCTAGTTTAAATTGCCGATAAATTGAACACGCTCTATGAAGTACCAGCATCAACATTTTCAGCTGAAAATTGAATCCATGGGCAGTTGCCTTGTATCCTGCACTTTCATATTCTTCCATTTTTTCTTCGTTTCTTTAAAAGTATGGAACAAATTTTTGCCTATAATTTCAGTACTCGAGCTTTTTAAAAATCACAATTTTTTAAAATTACTTATTAAATTAAGTAACATTTCATTACGTAAAGAACTGTTTCCACCATCGTTTTGTTGGTGAAAATGAATTCAATTGCAACCATAAATTTATTAAATTCGCTCAATATGGGTTTTTTTAAGGGGTTACGTGCGATAAAAGACCCTCTAATAATTGTTAAGCAAAAATAATCATACCTTATTTTCAGTGTCAACAATTCTCGATAAAATTCCGTCTTAATAACTTGAAGTCAATCTAAAAACTGAAACAATGAAATATCTATCTATTGATTTTGTATTTTCTGTCATAATTCGATGTATAGTTTTGTCTAAAAATATCATATATCAAAGTTTTTTTTATGAAAATCCAACTTACCAACTGAAATAATCATCGTTTAAAATTCAACATCATTTTAGCACACTGCAACACTGCAACATAGACAAAGAATGCAACAAATCCTCTTTATATATACATGTATATTCTCACTGAACTACTATCAGTACTTTTTGCTATTAGTTTCTTAAACACGATTGGCTCCTACATGTTTTTGGTGTCTAAAATACAACTCTCAATTGCTCATTCATCAAGCGGCATATTTCAAGGAGGTTTTATTGAGTTTGTATCAAACTGTCACCGGCTCACCGCCTATGCATTTTTTGGTATATGAGACATGCAGTGTCTCAGATAAACATGCAACCTAAATTTATTGCTTCCTCAATTCAGTTTCCATGACACACAAAATATGTCAATAACACATATAGCCATAAAAAACACACAGTGACTGTTATTGGCATTGAAAATGGAGCACGTTTTTCGGAATCTATATGTTTATAGAAAACGGAGAATTTCATGTTTTATTACTTTAAAAATAATTAGGCTTATATTGAAATGTGTATTTTAATTTGTTAAATACAATTGCAATGCACTTGCAGCTTCATTTTAAAATATATTTCAAAACATGTCGTAAAATCTACAACAAAATGAACAATTTTGTTTTTTAAAATAAAGTTAAAAAATGCCGTTATTTGTAACGAGACATGTACATGGATTTTGAAATGCATGAGCACGCGCATTTTAAAATACAGTAAGAATGTATCTTGAATTATATTTTAAAACGAAATGAATGACAAACTGCATTTCGTCTAAAATAAATTTCGGAATGCATTGTAATAAAATTTGTATTGCTACAATTTTCAACCATTTTTATGCATCTTAATTAGTATATAGTAAAAGAAATAATGAATTAAGTTAGATATTTTTTCATAATGAGCAATTGTTTTGTTAGAGCACTTTAATGATGCTTAATATAATGATGAGTAGGCCTATTTTCTACTATATTTTACAGGATATACATCGTGCCGTTATTATACATTTACCAAAGAAAATTTACTCATTTGATTATTTACTCCATTTTAAATGTTGTATTAATCATTTTTTTTTACTTATTTCTTTAATAATTTTCTTACTAATTAAATGTATTTCAGAAAAACCTTCAATATTTTACAAAATTGACTAATGATAATTTAGAAAACAAATTCAAAATTAACGCACAGAAAAATTTTGGAAGCTTTTTCTCTTAAAAAAATCGCAGATTTGTAAATATGTCTTTGAAATTAGTTGACAATTTTTGCTTGCAAAAAATTGGAAATTTTGCGCGTTTTACCCAAATTCCAGCAAGGATATCATACCACGATCACGTGTTGCCATCATCTAACGCTATTCTTTCTCTACTGTAACCCTTCAATTTCGCCTCCTTTTGCGATGATCTCATCAATTTAAAAAAAATCTGGATCATTTCACAGTCTTTAATGCATAAACACTTAAACGCCCACAGACTTTCCGTAGTATGTTGTGATATATTGCAAAGCAAACAGCTAGCTATCCTGTCCACGTTATTTCAACGTTGTTTAAAGTGAGAAAACGGCATTATTCGTCATTGAGAATGAAATTGATAGTTTTCCTACAAAGCCATAAATAAGATAAATTTAATAAATAACAGCGCCACATCGTTAAATATACATGCATTAGCGTAACAAAAAGAGTGACAGAGGGTGGGCTACACCCGTGGGAAATATGACGAGTGGAAAGATAAATTTAATTCTTAATTTATTTCTATAAATAATAATTTTAAATTTGCATTTACATTTTCATTTGTACGGTAACATTCTTTAGTGCGTGGATCATAGGCACATTTCTATCTAACAGGTTTAAAGTGAATTAACATATTAAGATTTCGCAACTGAAGTATTCCTTTTTTGCAACCTGGCGCTTATTTTGTTAGCATTCACTGCCATCCAGCTTGTTAAAAAAAAAAAAAAAAAAAAAACGAAATGATAATATTTTGTAAAATTCGAGCCGAGTAGGGTCTTATTACAACTGGCCATGCATGCACGACTAAAGGTTTTGATAATAGCAAATAAGATTAACATTGAGAAATTTTAAAGTATATATTAAACAATTGTTCCATGAAAATTAAATTTCCGAAAAAAGTTAAGGGTTTTAAATAAATGTAAACAAAAGGATATGTTTGCTTCGAAATGGACTAAATGTCAAATCAAAGTATTTTTTTTAATGTTCTCTTACTATTAGAAACAAAGTTTTATGAAAACAAGAAAAAAAAACCTAAATATCACGAAGTTAGGGCTTTTGATAATTCAAGGCTGCAAATGAAACTACTAAACTAATTTGGTGGTTATTCTATATAGAACCCATATTTGCGGTTCTTTAAAATTTTTAGCACAGTTTCTAAAGATATGATGTTGAATATATGCATGTCTGCGAAAACGTACATGTACCCGTTGACCAGGTGCATTTTGGGATAGAACAGTTATCTCGACATGTTACATGCACATTGTACAGTACTACATGGATAATAGAGCACTACTAGTACCCGCTATTCATTTCATCTTAATTTACCATGAAAATGTGAAACTTGAAACTATACTGTTTATTTCATTCACACGCTTATATTGCAATAAACTAAGAAACTTGTGCGAGAAACGTGATTTTTATTTATGACAGTAGTATGCTAATATCATTGAAAGGCAATCATACATCTTATTATTTGTAAAAATTCTGATGACGACGTCATTCATGATGTCCTTTGTTACATTCTGATGATTACGACATTTGTTAAATTATTACGATAATATTATTCAGTACAACATTATAATGATGACATCATTCATTAAAATGTAGATACGGACGGTATTTGTTGACATGCTGAAGAGGACTTCATTCATTAAAAATCTCATGATGACGTCATTTATCAAAATTCTGACGTTATTGACATTTTGAAAAATCCAATGATGACGTCATTCATTAAAATTTTGATGTTCATATGACGTCATTCATGTGCATTTGAATTTTGTGTGATTAGAATACCAAAATAATTTATAGAGAATCAAACAATTAATCATCTAGTTATTAATTATCAATGAATCTCCCCACTTGTGACTGAAGACCAGTACCTCATGATGTTTCTGTACCTACCATCATTGTACGTAATATTACAACACCTTTCAATAACTTTATCATTGTTTCCTTAGGACTTTACATCTATCTATCTATCTATATATATAAAGAAGAAAACGACGCCATTTTTTTTGGTGAGGCTAGCCAATCCTGTGGCGTTTGCGGTTGTTT
>JAQGBX010004117.1:0-15923 GCA_034698745.1 Megaphyllum sjaelandicum | reverse complement strand
AAGCGCCCCGACCTTAGCCGCTCGTCAGATGGCGTTGCTTGCCGTCAGTTCGGTATTTTGTTCGAATTTCGAATGTCAACGCCTAAATGATTTGGTTTCTTGCTCTTTGTGAGTGAGTTTTTAGATGTTTATGATTGTCAGCACAATTTGACTTCAAATGTCTTACTTAGCGAATCAATAACAGTGCTATAGTGTAGCCCCTAGCTTGATATCGTTAATTTCTACTACGAAAATAATGGACGAAGAAAAGGGTTTTCGACGGAGATCGTCTTCGGTATGTATCGATTAGTTCGTAGATTTTAATGAATTTGCATTAACTTATAAATGGATAATTTCGTTGGAGTAGATTCTCAAGCCACCGAAATCGCCGAGACGATCACTTCAGGAATTGGAAAAAACCGAAGTAATGGCATTTTTTTTTTCGTGTCTTATGGAATTATAGTTTCGATCAACTAATTTCTAATTGGTAAACAGATATTCTTGGATTTGGTATACCTACCAAAACTAGGAGAACCCAAAAATTTAGTTCGAGTTATGCACCAGCAGTTGTGGCAGCAGCTATTTTCAAAATAATAAGAATGTCTGTGGATGCGTTTGCATCTATAGGTCACACAAAATCTGGCATTCCTCTTAAGCTGGGTATCCACTGGTACGCAAAATTAACCTTCAACTCCCAACTTGGCCAGTCTTGACGAAAGCATGACGCTTTGGTTGTGTGTACGTGGCTAAACATTTTCATCAGGCAAAACGAGGCTCAACTTGCGGTGGTGGCTTGCGCTAGTTTAACGATTCACCACTAGCATTCAATAAGCTATATATCGATGACAGCACACCGTAGCTATCATGTTTTCAAGTCCCCACGCACGTGTTTTCAGATTCGGGTTGCTGTCGTAAGTATGGCTACGTTTATAGGTTTATGATTTTATGTTAATGTGTAAATATGGATTTGTGCTGTTCCTAACGCCACGGCTAAATTTAAAAAAACACACCGATGTCACAAATCTAATATAAAATTATAAACCTATTAACGCAGCAATACTTACGACAGATATAATCAATTATGTGCGTGAATACTTCAAAATACGATAGATAGATAAAATGCTGCCGTTAAGTGTCAATGATTTATATCAATATATCGCCGTAAGTGGCTCTTAGTTGGATGAGATCAAAGGGAAAGACCCACTGTCGACGGATAAGGCCCAACCAGGCAACCCAATTGGATTTCCTCCTTTTAGGTTAGAGTGAAAACGTCATATTATCGCCGAGTAGGGAGTTGAAGGTTGAGGTTGCATGGTTAATCACCGCGATGTGGCCTTATAGTTATTTAGAGGGTCTCAGAAAGAGACACGCCTGTGTGGGGCGAATGGCGCTATGGTGAGATCTGAAAGATCCGAGAGATGGAGCCTGTACAACCACGCAAGGGAGGTTGTTCCAGAGTGGGATTGTGCGAGGGAAGAAAGAGAATTTATAGAAATCATGGTTGGGAGAGGACAGGCAAACTTTGAGAGGATGATTGCATCCGCCAGAGAAGTGGGGGTTAGAGAGCAAGTGGCTTTTGTCCAGGCTTGTGAGAGAGTTAAAAATGCTGAAAAGAAGGTGGAGCCTATGTTCTTCCCTTCGAACAGAGAGGAAGGAGGGGAGTAGTTTTAGATTGGTGAGATGGGAGGTGATACAGGTGTCCCAGTAGTAACTGCCTGAAATTTGGCGAGCGGCTTGACGCTGTCCTGGAGGGATTTGGTATGGATGTCCCTAACAGCACGGGCATATTCGAGTATAGGGTGCACCATCTTTTTGCAGGCCATCAAACGGCAGGAGGGACTTGCTGTTTTTAGTATGTGAGGGGTGTTACCCAGGAGTCTGGAGGCTCTGGCAGTAATCTGGATGATATGGGGTTGCCCGACCAATCGTTGTCTAGGAGGACTCTGAGGGATTTGATGTTAGCGACCCTGGGAAGAACGCTCACTTGGTGGAAGTAGGGGAAAGAGATTTGAGTTTCGGGTTGTTGGTGGGAGATGGACATGACCGAAGACTTGGTAACATTAATGCCAAGATGCCAAATGTCACACCAAGTTCGGAAGAAATCCAGGTCCTTCTGCTGGATTACGCAGTCGAGGTGAGAGAAGTTGGCATGGAGAAGAGTATTGTCATCGGTATATAGGAAGCTTTTGGAGAGGGAGTGGTCGGTGGCATCGTTGAGGTAGATGGAAAAGAGAAGAGGGGCAAGAACAGTGCCTTGGGGAACTCCAGATGTGACTGGCACCATAGGGGACGAAACTCCATCGAGGTCGGCATGTTGCTGGCGGTTGGTGAGGAAGGCCCTGATCCAAGTTGAGAATTGTGGGGACAGGTCAACTTATGGAGTAGGAAACGATGGCCTTTGATGGCCTTAGCTAGGTCTACCAAGATCACATCGACTTGCTTGCACTTTGGAGTGCTGAAAGAGGCAGAGGCATCCAGCGAGCTGAGGACCTGGTGCTCGAGATCGATTAGGAGGAGTTCGCAGGAGGCACTCTTGCGGAACCCAAACTGCCTGGGGGATAGGAGGAGGTGTTGAGAGAGATGGGCGTGAATTGCCGAGTTGATTATGTCTTCAAGTATTCCTGGTGTCGGCCCTATTGCCGGTCTTTAGGATGGGAACGACATTTGCAAGCTTCCAGTCGAATAGGTTTCATACCATCAGGACCAGCAGCCGAGTGTGAGTTAAGCCTCTTTAGCTGCTTGGTAACACCCTATTTCGAGATAGTCAGGTCAGCCATGGTGGTGAGTGAGCAAGTAAGAAAGGCAGGTAAGGGACTAGAGTTGGGGGGGAAGGAGACGGATTGAAAGTGATTATTCTGGATCTCGCACTTTTCTATGGCGGAGTGCATTAGCATGGGTCCGACCTGTAGGAGCGCCAGAAGGCTTTGAGGTTTTCCAACATGGCAGTGCCTAGTGAACCGAGATAGGACGAGTGGTCTAGGGAGAGTGAGAAGCACCAAAGCGCTTCATTGCCTTGTACTTACGCTTATCTTTCTATAGGAGATGCTTAATTTCACGCATTATCCAGGGTTTATGGGTTGAGGGGTGGATGGGTTTGGAGGGGTTGTGCTCAGTGAAGCTGGACAGTAGGAGATTGCGGAACAGGAACCAGGCTTGGTTGGAGGTGAGCTTGGCTGAGCATGATTGGAAGTTGGGAAGGTTATTCAGGAGGGTTTTGTGAATGGAGGGGAGGCTGGTTTTGCTAAAAAGCAAGACATCGCGGGTTGGGCTGGGTGAGATAAGGGGAGAGTGATGACCGAGCATAGGTGGTCACTGACGCCGCTTCAAACAGTGCTTCGAAATATTGGCTATCACTGGCGCCGATGGTCGAGTGGGTTACGTGCTTGCCTCTCGGTCCTAACTGGCGGGTTTTGCTCCCTGGTGGATGTCGGTGAGAATTTTGAGGATGTGCAAAATTGTATAAGTTGCGGCTCTTTTGGATGAGAGTTTGAACCGAGGTATTGTGTAGATACCGAGCAAGATGACTTGAAGGTCAGCATCCTTGTCTTGCATTTGGTAGACCCAGGTTCAATTCCCAAGTCTGCTATCTTCGATTGTGGTTTTTCATGGTTTATCACAATTCCTCCAGGTGAATGCTGGGATAGTTCCTATATTAAATCAGCCATGAACGCCACTCCTATTCTATCAAAAATCTTGCATTTATATGGATTGTTTTCGTGTTTATAGCCAGCGGCAAAAGAAAAAATGCAATTGAAGCAGGAACGACGTTCATCTCGCAGAGTTAGCTTTGCTGATACCTGTCAAGTCCAGTATGTATTTTTTTTCCCATTGTGTTTCTGTAAAAGGAAGCGATAAGTATCAGTAAACAGTAATAAAAGGTCCCTTGCTACAAGAAAAGTCTATGTATGATGTTACACCAATCTGAAAAATTATTTTCAATTAAAGTTCATCAGTTTGATTTTATATTGTCTTGGTTTTAAGTACAGATCGAACATATAGAGCTGGGCGGATAGAACTACAGAGTTGAGTTTGGCTCGTTTTGTTTGGAATAGATTGCTCGAGTTAAACTTGGCATAACTACGCCAAAAAAACACGTTTTGACTCAGAAACTCGACAGAAGTTCAGCTCGCCCATCTCTACGATGAAGTAAGTTAGTGGCACAGTCAACAAAGCCCTTGCCATTAGGTGGCAACTTGATGACATTTGATGTCATCTTCAAGTGGTAGGTGATTTCTAATAATATAACACATCGTTTTTTCGCTACCAAATTTTACGTATTAAAATTGCTCAACGTTTCAGCACTGCAGCCTTCAACAGGAGCTGAAATAATATCAAAAATTACATCGAACAATTTAGCATCATTGTGTCAAATGTGAAAAAGCTTGACTAATTTAATTAAGTAGTTTTTTGAAAATGTGGGGGAACAGAGGTAACCCTAACGTTAAAACATGTTAGAAAGTTAATAGGAGGGGATGTAAATTTTAAAAATCAACTGAAAAAGACTGGGCACAAACCTTGATTTTGCCAGGGCCCTGTGCAGGAATGCATTTCATTATTCCATAATGAATAAACGAAGATAAGGCATCGTAACCACAATCAAAAAGAGGCTCCTGATGAAGGCTGTGGCACACGGTGCAATAAAAAGGCAGGTGTAGAAGCGAACAAGTTTTGGTTTTCCGGTCCAGCTTTGTCCGGAAAGACCACGGAAAACGCGGTTTATACAATCGCGTATTATCAATTTGCCATTGATAAATGGATAAGTTCGTTTTTCATGAGATGATGACTTGTTTTATTGCATTGTTACCATTTAAATTTCAGGGAATTTTGTAAGGAAATTAGCAGTTATACATCAAATTCGGAAAGTCACTGTCCCGGTAACTTACTACAGTATTGTAAATTGACAGTTGTGTTTTTTTAATTGAAATACGCTATGTAACGCTGGTCCATTCGTTTTTTTTATCAAGTGAGTGACATTTTACATGGATTGCATTCTTCTGCTTTGCCACTGTGAGTATTCGCTGCCTGAATTTAACTTTTTTTTATTAGGCGAGATCAAACATAGAAGGGTGTCATTTTCGTAAATTTCAGAACTGTTCAAAGGGCACCATCCACGTGTATATTGCCCTCTCATCATTCGCTGCTCACTGGTGAAATATTGTACCTTCCATTGTCCTCTACGGACACTTCGAAGGAGGACCAAATGGCCACAGGGCCTTCCTTTGGAACGTTAGCACAGATGCCTAGAAATAGAATTCCCCTCAAAGTCTTAAATCCAGATGAATTACAGCGGGATGGCTTTGATAGGTAAAGTGTAAATTTATGTATTACATGTATATCTTAATGCAAACCATAATGCTGAAAAGCCTGGCATTACCTGGGCCGTTACTAATTTTCTGATGACGTCATCCAGTACGCTTCTTACGATAACATTCTTGTTAAAGATTAATCGGTTAATTTGATGAACCGATTAATCGGAATGTTTGGCAACCAAAATAAATTGCTGACACCGATGGTCGTGTGGGTTACGCACTTGCCTCTCGATTCTAACTATAGTGGAGTTCGCTCCCCGGTCGAAGTCGGTGACAATTTTCAGGATGTGCAAAATTCTCAAAGTGACGGCTGTTTCGCATGAGAGTTTAAACCGACTTCCCGGCAGATCCCATTTTCACTCAGCACGTTAAAGATCCCTCTTGGGAGTAGAAGTCCCTCTTCGTAGGGAAAGTTCACTGGTAGGTTACGTTGGCACATCCCTGGCGTTGGTGTTTAGCCTCGTAGCAGAAATAAGCCAACGTTAAAAATCCATGAACAAACCAAAATTAATTTTCCACAACAGTCGTCACCTGTTATATCTAGTGACTTATTTACAAAATGTAGTTTTCCAGAAGACATTTTGAGTTGTTTTCTGCCAAAATTTGTTTTGACTGGGTTTTAAAATTTTTAATACGCGGTTTGGATTTTGTATTCATTGAATTTTTAAAAAAAAATAAAAGGGAAAATTTTAAAACTTTACAAAAACTAATACACTTACCTAGACACGTGACGACATTTCAAGGCGGAAAACAATTCTTTAATTTATATTCCTTTAAAAAAAGAAAATGTTGCAGGACATGTAGGTATTGGGGTATTCGCGAAACCAAAAAAAAAAAAGAGATAAATAAAAAATCCTGGATTACAAGCAAGTATTATTTATTTTAACTTCAGGGTACCACCAGACCTGGAAAAATCAGGGAACTTGAAAATGTCTGGAAAAGTCATGGAAGAATGACTTATTTTAAAAAAGTCAGGCAAATTCAATGTTGTCATTTTGTTTCGATCCAAAATTAAAGCCTTACATGGTTAGCTCAGAGCCCATTTTCCGAGTACAAAATTTCAAAATATCCCAAATATTTTCAGAAGACAAATTTGCACAATTTTCCAAATTTTCAAATTTTACAACATTTTCCGAGCACAAATTAGCAAAACTCTACATTTTTGAAAAGTCAAGGTAGTTGAAAATGAAATTTCTGGTGGAACCCTGAACTGTTTTTATCCGAAATTTCTGGTGGAACCCTGAACTGTTTTTATCCGAAATTTATACCGTTTTTTCGGAATTTTTGGGCTTACAAGAATGATTTGTGCAATTTTTATTTGTATCGATAAATCAAGGCCCATATGAGACTTATGCAGAGTTACGAATGAGGCTATGATATTTCTATCGAATCAATCAACAAGTAAAGCTGGCTGTCCACCAAGAGCACCACTTTCGCTTCGCTCGCCACCCTCTTGGTGGACAGCCAACCTTTAAGGATCGTGCCTCTGCACTCTTATTAGTTCAATAAAGTATCAATCTAAACTAAAAGGTTTGGATGTTTCATAAAATTTTACAAAATTGTAAAGTTTGTTCATCACGTGTAAAGCTTAATTATGATTAATCTAGACTATTTCATTTCTTATAGAAACAATGTGGCTACCTGCAAAGTATCTTTGTTGGATTCGACATTCAACGCTTCGCCAGTAAAAGACGATGCGGGAATCCAGTTGAATCGTACAATTTATATGAATGAGAGCAACAACTCCATGGAATTAACCTCCTTAGATGCTAATCACTTGGAGTATCGCTCGAGCATGAGCAATGAAATCAAAGTTCAACAGCGAACAGTTTATTTTGATAACCAGCAAAATGGAATGGAGCTAACGACTGTAAACGATTTTTCCATTTATATGAACGAACGTGATGCATCTGTTGCTCCAGATTTTGATGGTTTGCCGAAAGAATCGGATCATTTGTTTTTAGCGAATGATCAGAAGGCAACTTCATCTTCAGTCATAGCTGAGATGGAAGAAGCTAGTAAACCATTCAATGAAGATAACAAAAAGATTGAACTTATGTCAGTTGTTAACAAAAAAGATTATGCGGATTGTCCCTCTGATGACAAATCTAAGCATACTTTTGAAGCGGGGCAAACTCCTTTTGACAGAATGCATCAAGTTGGAAATATTGTTTCTGGAGGACTGGAAGATAAGGATGAAGATATGGAGTTTACTGAAGTGGAAAACTTTTCTATTATTTTATCTCAAGAAGACGTTGTAAAAGCTGGTCAGCTACTTGCTTCCGAAAATTGTAAAACTGATGATTCACCAAATATATCCTTGACCTGCCCTGCAGACTCCGGCCCTGTAAATCTGCCAGATGTGGAGGCTGCTTTAACGATCCATGACGAAGTTAGCATCAATTTCAGCAATTTGGATGACTCAAAAGCTGGTGGTTCACCAGTGAAACCACTTCCCATTTGTTCAACAGCAAAGGATGAAATAAATCCAACCATGTTTTCTGTGAGCGCAATGGACTTATCATTTGAGGAGTGTAAAGAAGACGTGAAAGATGATTTTTGTCATGACATGGAAGTGCCTCAACATTCAGCAGTTAATTTAGGGCCTACTATAATTTCTGAAAATCAAAGTGACGAAGTTGTTAGCATTCTCAATCAACTTCCAGTCCTGGATTGTGCTCTCGATTCTGCTGTTGCGAAAGTCAATCCTGCGAAGCCAGCTCTTCATGAAAATGCGCCAGCGTTGCTGGGCACGGTTTCTGATGCAGGCAGCAGAACTGGCGACTACCGCATCGGTGCTACAATGAGGTTTGAAGGCGCAAGTGCGAATATGGAACAGGTGACATGTAGAACAATGGAGTCCTGCTTTCCATCAACGTTTGCATTCATTCAGAAAATTCCTAAAACCATGATATTTGAAGGTACATCTGCCAACATGGAGCTGTCAATTGATTGTGTCCCAAATGTGCCTTTGGAGTGTGGGCAAGAAAATGCCATTTCAGAAAAACACAATGACGAATGTGCATCCATAAAAATTGAACGTTTGAATTATGAAGTGGAAGAAATGCCATGTACCAGTGATGATCATCAATGCCGTGTATCACAAATTGAAGGTGCAAGTGCGAATATGGAATTGGGGACATGTAGAACAATGGAGTCCTGCTTTCCATCAACGTCTGCATTCGTTCAGAAAATTCCTAAAACCATGGTATTTGAAGGTACATCGGCCGACATGGAGCTGTCAATCGATTGTGTCTCAAATGTGCCTTTGGAGTTTGCGCAAGAAAATGCCATTGCAGAGAAAAACAATGACGAATGTGCACCCATAGAAAATGAACATAGGAATTATGAAGTTGGAGAAATGCCATGCAGCAGTGATGATCATCAATGCCGGGTGTCACAAATTTGTTTGGATCGTAGCGGTGCTAATACCAGAAGCACGGATCCGATATGTGCAAATGCTGCACCAGTGTGCAACAATGAAGTAACTATACAGAAAAATGCATGTGTGCCACAGAGAAACATTATATGTGATCAGCTTGGCAATATTACATCTTGCTTCGGCGAAGAAATTGAACAGGAAAATTCATCCATGCTGTCATCTGAGATAATGCCTGGTGAGCTTGTAAACACCGAAGAAATTAACTATAAAAATGCATCTGGACTGCCATCAATAACAGCAAATAAGGAATTTGATAATTCATTGATTCACGACAGTGTTCACGCTGTTTCTGAGTTGGAAAGCAATTGCAGTAATGTGGGGAGGCAGTGTGCCATCCCGTTGATTAAACCTGAAATGGCTGATGAGCTTGTTAGTGAGGAAGACAAACTGTATCGTAGCGAAGCCAACAAACTAATTTCATGTGGTGAGGTTTCTTCTGATTCTACGGACGTGGATAGATCTATCTGCTCAATTCCCAATGAATCCATTACAGGAAATGAAAATTTGTTGAAGTTGCGAAACGTAAGCAGTTTGAAAGCAACCAGTTTGTCTCAAAAGGATATTCCAACTGAAATGAATTTGAGTTCGAAGAATGGTACACCAGAGCATGAATTATCAAATCCTCATTTTGCGAAAACAAGTCCGCAGGCTGAGAACCCATTCAAGCTAGCAATAAATGTCACGAGCTGCGCTTCAGTTGAGGTACAACGATCATCGGACTCTCCACAATACAATGAACCACCTCAGCCTGTAAATGAGAGGATCATGAGTGATTCAGAAAGCAAATCCGTGGAGGCGAATACAAACGAGGCTAATTATGCAAGGGCATCTGCAGAAGTTAAATCTCGGACTCTTCCCAGATATGCAGAACTTGCGGGCAAGAATATAGTAACCGAGCTGCCTGAATTATCTAAGATTAGTAATGAGCCTTGTTTGAATAATGGCGAATTGGCGGCGAATAACTCTGTGCAAAACAAAAATGAGGATTTTGCGTCGGTGATGGAGAAAAGGGAAAGAAAGCAGAGAAGAACACCGACTATGGAAATTGACAAATGCGTAGCAAAGGATATGGTTCTTGAGGTTCAGAATCCGAAGTTGAAATTTAGAAAAACTGATGGCAACGTCAATAAGGGAGATGAACAGCTCGAGATGAATATGGAAAGCTGTTTGCAAAACGTCGAGACAAAGAATATGATCGTGAATAAGAAAAGCAAGAAAAGGACGTCTTCAGAAAAGGACACTTGCGATGTTGTTATTAGTAAAAAGATGATTAAGGCAGATTCCTGTTTGGTAGAGTCTGATCCTGCACCAAAGATGCTTGAAATCAGCTTGAAACGCCCAGTAGTTAAGTATGGGTTCAGTCAAGTAGCGAAGCCCAACGGATCGCGAGCTGCTGTCACGGAAGTCAACCCAAATAGTGATATTAGCAGGAAAGCCGTAGAACTCTCAGTAATTATTGATAAGGAACCAGATAAATGCGCCAATGTCAGTGAGCTGGATACTCGAAATGCAGCAAATGAAAGTGTCGAAAATCTGATGGACATGTCCTGTCCAACTCTAGTCAGTCTCACCGAAGAATTCTTTTGTGCTACCAATGAGGAGGAGGAGTGCTCCAAAACCAATGGCATCAATGTGACCGATGCAAACAACGCGATGGTAACTTGTCCTGAAAAGCACCCGGCTGTTGAGCTGCCGGAAACTTCCGTGGAAATCAACACTTGTGAAGTCCAACAAAAAGACGGTCAAGTGGATGGAGTTTCTAAAGGATTGGGAAATCAGGAGGGGAAAATGCAGGATGTTTCAGTCCTAGATGCGACCTGCTCGAAGGAAAATGCCAATTTGGTGAAACAGCAACATAAAATGCCATTACGCAGCAGATTTAAACATATGATGGACATGTCAAAAGGCGCCATCAAGAGCAACATCAAGCCAAAAGACCCGAACATAGAGCTTGGAAGTGAATCTCAAGGCAGCAAGAAGAACCCGAAGGCCGTGGAAGTATGCAACTCTAAGCTGGGTTTGGTTACAGCAATTCAAAGCAAGACAACACAGCCCTCTGAAGTGGATTCACATCAGATTCGAACTATGGAATTACAAGCCAGGCTGAACAACATGATTCGAAAACTGTCGGTTAAAGCTCCACTGCCTAAGACGGGTCTTGCAAATGCTGTGGGTCATTCACAGGTAAGGACAACTTTTAAATTTCATGCTTTTAAGGATAATAACATGTTAATCTCCTTGAAATTTATTCTGTATGAAGAAGCTTTTAGAATATATATCATTTAAATGTATATGAATTCATTCTGGTCACATATATACAGGGTTCCCCCAGACCTGGAAAAGTCAGGGAACTTTATAGTGACCTGGAAAAGTCAGGGAAGAATGGTTTATTTTCAAAAAGTCAGAGCAACTTAATTCAGTCATGGCAATCCAAAATTTATATGGCCTACTTCTACAAGGTTAGTTCAGGGCCCATTTTCCGAGTAGAAATTTGCAAAATTTTCCACGTTTTCCATGTACCAATTTACACAATTTTCCGCGTTTTCTGAGTACAAATTGCAAAATTTTCCATGTTTTAGAGTACAAATTTGCAAAATTTTTCACGTTTCCGAGTACAAATTTGCAAAATTTTTCACGTTTCCGAGTACAAATTTGCAAAATTTTCCACGTTTCCTACTACAAATTTGCAAAATTTTTCATGTTTTTTGATACAAATTAGCAAAATTGTCCACATTTTCCGAGTACAAATTAGCAAATTTTCTACGTTTCCGAGTCCAAATTTGGAATATTTTCCTCGTATCCGAGTACAAATTTGCAAAGTTTTTCACGTTTTCGGAGTACAAATTGGCAAAATTGTCCACGTTTTCCGAATACAACATTTTTCCATTTACAAAATTTTATGCAATTTTTTTTTTTAATTTTTTTAAAAATTTTCGAAATTGGTGTTAGTAAATATAAAAAAAAATATTTTCCAGTGTCAATTTTTCACGTTGTCATTGGTCAGGGAAATGTTTTTTTTTGAAACATGGAAAAGTCAGGAAAGTTGAAAATGAAATTTCTGGGAGAACCTTAATTGATAGATTTGAGTTATACAAAAAGGAAAGCTACAGACTTACAGCAGGTAAACCTGTTTCTACACTGGAGAAAACAGATGAACTTTTTGTTGCAAATTGCTGCCAGTTGATTACGTAAGTTTGTTTCCAGAAACAACTGGCGACCAAATGTTTCTCTATTGTTGCTCCAGTGTGGATGTAGCCTACATTTAGATGGATTAAACATAGAAAAACTTTGTTGTCAGTTGTTTCTGGAAACATACAGTAGTTATGCAAACAATTTATGTAAAGCAATTCATGTAAACAACTGGCACAGGGTTCCCCAGACTTGGTAAACCTGGAAAAGTCAGGGAAGAAGCCGAGCTTATTTTAAAAAAAAGTCAGGGAAGAATGGTTTATTTAAAAAACGTGAGGGAAATTCAATGCAGTCTTGCATTCGGTAGACTCAGGTTCGATTCCCGATTCGGCTGTTCTCGATTGTGGTTTTTCATGGTTTCCCACAATTCCTCCAGGCGAATGCTGAGATAGTTCCTATATTAAATCGGCCATGACCGTCTTCCTATCCTAATCCCATCCCACCCTCCTTGTTAAAAATCCCAAATACGGGAACATCATTAAATTGTGACATTGGGGTCAATAAAATTGTATAATGATTCCCCCTGCCACGTGGTACTATGTGCTGACTGCAGGGTACGAAATTGAATTGAATTGAAAGGTTAGCTCAGGGTCCATTTTCCAAGTAGAAATTTGCAAAAAATTTCCACATTTTCGGAGCTCAGATTTGCAACATTTTCCACGTTTTCCATATACAAATTGACACTATTTTCCACGTTTTTTGAGTTAAATTTGCAAAGCTTTCCACGTTTTCAGAATACAAATTTGGAAAATTTTCCATGTTTTAAGAGTTCAAATTTGAAAAATTTTCCACGTTTCCGAGTACACATTTGCAAAATTGTCCACGTTTTCCGAGTACAAATTTGCAAAAATTGTCCACATTTTCTGAGGGCAAATTTTTAACATTTTCCAAATACAAAATTTTCATGTAGGCAAAATTTTTTTAAATTTAAAAAAAAATCCATGTTAATTTTAAAAATTGTCGTTAGTAAATTTAAACATATTTTCGAGAGTCAGTTTTGGAAAAAGTCAATTTTTCACGGTGTCATTAGTCAGGGAAATTTTTTTTGAAACCTGGAAAAGTCAAGGAAGTTGAAAATGAAATTTCTTGGGGAATACCCTGTGGCAGCAATCATCTTAATGTTCCTTCAACTTCTTTCTGATTGTTGCTGAAAATTCATTTAAGTTTCTTATTTCCATTAAAAGTGGTAAAGATCAAAGGAATTTTAACAGCTCGGGTATACAAGTCTATTTCTATGGAATACTGCACTTTCAATTCTATTCTGCATTTGCAAACCTACACATGCAATAATTATATAGATGATGTACAGTACAGTATATTCTGTTGCCGATTCGGAATATCATATTGAATCGGAATTCGGAATACTTCTACATGGTTAGCTCACTGCCCGTTTTCAAAGTACAAATTTGCAAAATTTTCCGCGTTTTCCTTGTACAAATTTGCAAAATTCTCTAGATTTTCCTAGTACAAATTTGCAAAATTCCTTAGGTTTTTCGAGCACAAATTTGGAAAATTATCCACGTTTTCCACGTGTAAATTTGCAAAATTCTCTAGGTTTTCCAAGTACAAATTTTCCATGTTTTTCGAGTACAAATTTGCAGAATTTTTCAAGTTTTTTCTATGTTAGTTTTCGAAATTGTCGTTTGTAATTTTGCAAAATATTTTCCAGTGTCGATTTTGAAAACATGTAAATTTTTCACATTACATAGGTCAGGAAAATTTTTTTTTAAGCCAAGAAAAGTCAGGGAAATTGAAAAAACGAAATTTCTGGGGAACTCTGCATAAGTTTGTTTCCAGAAACAACTGGCAACAATTAGCAGAGCATAAAGATCCTCTATGTTACTTCCAGCGTGGATGTGGCATCAGATTTAAGACCATTTATAGTTTGGAATTGTCACACAGAAGCTATTTAATTAGTTAAAATCTCGATCTCTTGATTACCAAACTAAATGAAAATAAAATATTACTGTTCATTCTTTTATATCTATGACCAAACTACGGCATATTTTCAGGAAATGAATACAGTTGATTTGAAGAAGACATCACCGCACGATTTTGCAGAACATCTTAAAACTGGTGAGATGATTAACTTAAGAGGTTGTGATAGATTGACTTCCTTTTTGCGGTAACTCATTTTTTTTAATTCGTTCGCGGACAGCTGAACAACTTTTAAATTCTCATAATGCCGACTGTTTGCAAGTTTATGAAGCATACATGCAAAATCTGGAATCGTACAATCTGAGCGGTTTGCTCCATCAAGCCGAAATCAACTTGAAAACATGGACCGATTTGAAAGCAGAACTGGAAATAATCAATGAGAAAGTTAAAAAAATGCAGACTGAAAGCAATGAAGTGGATGCAGAAGTTGAGTCATTCAAGTTGCTTTTCAAAGAAAAGGCCAAGAAGAAGATCATAAGGTTTGATTCTCCCCAGTTTAACAGGTCGATTTGGAAATACTATAAATAATGTTGCAAATCAAAAGAGCCTGTATTATAATACAGGCTCCCCCAGACCTGAAAGAGTCAGGGAACTTGACCAGGGGCTGTAAATATTGTCTTTGTCCAAAGTTGCACATTTTCTGAAGAATAAACTAGCAAAGTTTTCAATCTTTTTGATGTCAAATTTGCAAAATGTTCCATGTTTTTTGAGTGCAAATTAGCAAGATTTTAAAAATGTACCGAGGACATACAGTATTTTAAAAATGTTGTATCCTATTTCGAGGATAAATTTGCAAAATGTTCAACCTTTTCCGAGGATATTTTCAAAAGAAATATAACCTATTTCAAGGATAAATTTGCAAAATTTTCAACAATTCCGACGGTTAAATTTTCAAAAACTATTTTCGACTACAGCTTTGTAAAATTTTTGACAGTTTCCAAGAAGAAACTTGCAATATTTTCAAAAGATTTTTAGAGGTGAAATTTTCAAAATTCTCAACCTTTTTTTTCCAGTACAGATTTGCAAAGCTTTTAGCATTTTTCGAATAGAAATTTGCAGAATCTAAAAATTTGTTCATGCTAAATTTGTAAAATGTTCAAAATTTTCCTATATGAATTTTGAGGTGAATTTTGAAAAATACTGAATATTGTCCTGTGTTGATTTTTGAAATTCGGGTGATGTCAAATGATTGCATAAACTTAATGAACATTTCTCATACTATTTACACGTTCGTTATATCAGGAGTTTCTTTGGACATTTGTTACATTATACATGTAAGTTAATGGTTTAGCCCTCAAAATATTGAATGGTGTGCATATTTTGTTATGCTTATCCATTTCCATTTTTATTTTGTTATTTAAAAAATGTACTACTGTCGCAGTACAAATTTTTTAAAATTTGCAACAGTTTCTAAGTACAAATTTTAACGTTTTCCGAGAACAAAATTGCATAATTTTCCAGATTTTCCGAGGACAAAATTGCAAAATTTTTCCCGTTTTCCGAGGCAAAATTGCAAAATTTTCCACGTTTTCGGAGTACAAATTTGCAAAACGTTCTACATTTTACGAATAAAAATCTATCAAATTTACAAAATGTATTCATGCTAATTTGTTTCTATTTTAGTTTTCAAAATTTCATTGGTAAACTTTGAAAAATATTTTACTGTGTCGTTTTTTTTTTAGAAAATGTGAATTTTGACATTATCATTAGTCAGACAGGGTTGCCTTTGACCTGCAAAGTCAGGCAAAACTGAAAAAGTCAGGCAAAGTCAGGCAACTTTGTCAGAAGTCAGGCAAAGTCAGGCAAAAATTATTATTTGGTAAAATGACTACCTATACCCAGGCTTTGCCTCCCATCCGAGCACAAATTTGCACAATTTTCCACCTTTTCTGAGTCCAGATTTGCAAAATTTTCCACCTTTTCTGTTTCTGAGTCCAGAGTTGCAAAATTTTCCACCTTTTCTGAGTCCAGATTTGCAAAATTTTCCACTTTTTCTGAGTCCAGATTTGCAAAATTTTCCACCTTTTCTGAGTCCAGATTTGCAAAATTTTCCACCTTTTCTGAGT
>JAQGBX010004116.1:0-15925 GCA_034698745.1 Megaphyllum sjaelandicum | reverse complement strand
AATGTGAGGAAGCGACTCCCCCTGCCACATGGCACTGTGTGTGCTGACCGCGGGGTATTGAATTGAATTGAATTGAAGTTTTGTTTCTTTAGATTGTCAATGATCCTGTATAAAAACTTGGCACCATATCCCAGGTTGTAGTTTATATATTACCATATAAATAGGGGTATGTTCTTGAGGCTATGTTCAGAGATATCACCCAACGAAAAACTGCTAAACCACTGAGTTTTCCTAAAGGCGAAATTACCAAAAAATAGATTTAATGCAGCGCAATACTGAATGTACTGTATAAGTGAACAATTCTAATGTGAAATATGTATGGAGCATTTTCAGTTTTAAAGTTTATAATAAGTATTTATAAATATGAAAATATTTCGAGGACTCGCACATCCACTGTCCCCAATGTCATATTTTCAGATACCTGAATTTGATAATTTATATCTGGACATGAATGGCGTCATTCATTTGTGTTCACATCCCAATGACGACGATCCTCACTTCAGGATCACAGAAGAGAAAATCTTCTCCGACATTTTCCACTATGTGGAGTGCTTATTTCGCCTAATAAAACCCAAGAAGGTTTTCTTTATGGCTGTCGATGGTGTAGCCCCTCGGGCCAAAATGAACCAGCAGCGAGGCAGGCGATTCAGGTAAAGTGCTGTGTTTTAAACAACTTTAGAGTATTTAAAGGGTTTATTGCATTGATTAAATATTGTATGTAATGTAGATCAGCACGAGAGGCGCAGGAGTCCGAAAAGCGTGCTATTCAACGTGGAGAAAAATTACCCGAGGAAGAGCGCTTTGATTCCAACTGCATCACACCCGGCACTGAATTTATGGTAAAACTTCAAGAGCAGCTAAAATACTTCGTCAACAGTAAAGTAACCAATGATAAAATGTGGCAGGGACCGAGAATATTTTTAAGTGGACATGAGGTCAGCTCAAATTTATTCTTCATTTTGAAACATTTAAAAACTGGAGTTATTAACTATTCAACGTACTTTTATAATCATATTTTTTTAATGTAGACTCCAGGTGAAGGGGAACACAAAATTATGGATTTCATTCGTTATGAAAAATCTCAGCCAGGCTACGATCCAAACACGCGACATTGCCTGTATGGTTTGGACGCTGATTTGGTTAGTTAATGATAAAGATTTCATATTCTTTATAGGGTGTTTGGCAGTTAGCAAGTTCTAGAGAAATTAGCAAATTATGGAGCAAAAAAGCAAAGAATAAATACATGATCCAGAAGAAAGTTAAAGTCAGGGATTTCTTTTCAAAGGCCAATGCACTACAATCACAGGAAAGATATTTGAAATGTTCCAGAAGTTGATCAGTTGGTGGCAAAATTTGTGGGTGTCCCAGGAAATATTTCTAAAAAAACTGTTTATGCTAATTGACAACTATGATTAGCTGTCATCAAAGAAAATGTCAAAACTATGATTATTAATCTTTTTTATTGGATGCCCTGTCATATATTTAATTAATCAGCAAGTCAGACACCCAGTGTTTAATTCATTTTAGATTTACTCCACATTCAGGATGTTAGTTAATTTTTTTCTTATAATAAAATAATTTAAGATCATGTTGGGTTTGTGCACACATGAACCACACTTCTCATTACTCAGGGAGGAAGTTCGGTTTGGCGGAAAAAAATCCCAGAAACGGTTTGTACAAACTCATCGTTCATGATGAATATTCAACTTTAAATCCTTGCATTAAAAGTTCTTAAATAATTCTCTATGAAGGATCCCGACTGCGGAGGAAACTACATTTCACCTACTGCATTTGTCTTTGCTACGAGAGTACCTGGAGCATGAATTTTCATCAGTAAAACCCAAACTACCCTTCCCCTTTGATCTGGAGAGAATCGTGGACGATTGGGTGCTCATGGGGTTTTTAGTTGGCAACGATTTTATTCCCAACCTTCCCAACATGCACATTGTTCACGGTGCCTTACCTACATTGTACCAGGCTTACAGAGATGTTTTACCATCTTTGGATGGTTCGTTAATTTTTTATATTATTTATGTATTTGTTAGTCGTAGCGCAATAGTTTTTGGTGGACTAGAAAAAATTGTCTTGTTGCATAGCAATTGATCTCATTAACGCGATAAAATATTTTATAATTTAGGTTACATTAATGAAGGAGGATTCCTTAATCTTGAGCGATTTGAAAAATACATAGTTCGTTTATCACAGGTTAGTCAGCCTGTGATCTTTTCAGTTAGCATTTTGGAGGATGCAATAAACTAAATCGAGAAATAATTAAATGTTTATCATTTGTTAGGTTGATTATGAACATTTCAATGATTCATATGCGGATTTTAAGTGGCTGGAATCCAAACGGGAAACTGCAGCCTCAAATGTCGCAGCAGCACATTGGCAAAGTAAATCCCGTGGCAAGGTGCGAGAATTAATCTTATCTTTTTTATTTACTGTTGAAATTTATTTTATCATGATGTATTGATTGAGGCAACATTGTCAGATTTTTATATTTAAACGGTTTTGACCATCTTCCTTTCCCATCTGCCCTGTCAAGGTCCAAAATATGGGAACTATAACTTATTTGCGATGTTCTGGTCCATCATGACCAGACTGCAGTCTGACTTAATTTGACTATTTAGCACTTGCTTCCCCCCCTCCCCTTCCCCTGCCAAATGGTAGCCTACTATGTACTGACTGTAGAGAATAGAATAGAATAGAAAAAGGCTGCTTTAAATCTATTATTAACCATGATGGTGTCCTGAAATGCATTGTATTATTCCTTATTTGTTTGTATAAATACATTAAGTGTGCCAAACTGATTGTAAAATTTTCATCTAAAGGTAAAAGCCGGACCCTCAAACCCTTTTGCAGCATTGGAAAACTTGGACGATGATCATGTTCAAGACAGAAGCGATAACGGTGCAGAACACAGCAAGAAGGAAGCTAAGGGTGAGTGAGATAGTTGCAAAACTTAATTGTTAACATAATAAAATTTCCCATGCTTATACGTAATACATTTAAATTCGGCACAATTTAATTAGTTCCAGTTGGTCTACTGATTGACTTCGAAAACGGGGCCGAAGTGGATGAAGATTTTGCTGAAGAGGAGATGGACGATGATGGTGAAGAGCTCTTTCAGTTGGAATTCACTCACTTGAAGCGTGATTATTATATGAACAAACTGAACTATGAGCAAGTTACACAGGATGTCCTCCGTGATCAGGCTGAATGCTTTGTTCGAGCCATCCAGTGGAATCTGCATTATTACTACAATGGTGTGTGTTCATGGAGCTGGTACTACCCACATCACTATGCACCTTACATCTCGGATATTAAGAACTTCGCCAACTTCAAATTGGATTACGATTTGGGGAAGCCCTTTCTTCCTTTCCAGCAACTTCTGGCAGTTTTGCCTTCTGCAAGTAAATCGCTTTTGCCCAAGCCATACCAGGTACTAATAGCCTATTTGAAAATCATGTAGTTTTTTTAAAAATTTAGTATGGTATAGAAAAGCAAGATCGTTACAACTTAGCTGTTGAAAGTAGTTATTTGACAATTCTTTCAACTGCAAAAAAGGTTTTCCACTCTTTAACAAGTTTTGCAAACTAACCACTCCAACGTTACTAAATGGAGAGCAAAAAAAGTTCATGCCCATCTTATAAGTGCAACCAAAGCAGGAGATGCAAAAATTCTTCTCTTTTTAAGATTCATAACGTATTCATTTAGTTTTTCTCGTACAGAATTTAATGTGCAACGCAAATTCGCCAGTGATCGATTATTACCCATCAAACTTTCAAACTGATCTGAATGGAAAGCAGCAAGACTGGGAAGCTGTTGTTCTTATCCCCTTCATTGATGAAGTAAATAAGCACACGTTCATTATAATATTGTTCACGGACAAAAACGTGTTAAAATGGTTTCCAAGAGGCCCCATTATCTATTGAAATTTTCAGAAGTTAGTTTTAACTTTAAAATTAAGTATTTAAAAGTTGTTGTCCAAATATAACGAAAAAAAATAACTTGGAGTTGTGATTTTTAAGTTTCCAACACCAGAAGTGCTTTTTGAAACTAAAATGAAGTATTTAATTAATTTAAATTAATTGCATGGGAAATTTAATAATGAGAAATTCCAAATGCCTAGTTATTTTAATTTTTAGTAATAGAAAAAAATTAACGAAAATATTTATTTTCTGGCTAACTTCTTTGAAAAAATTTCTATAGAGAAATGGACCATTGGGACACCCTATTGAATACACCATAAAATGTTAATTGGTTTGTCCTGAATAGAAAAGGCTGTTGGATGCCATGGAATTGGAGACTGGCAATCTAATGCCCAATGAAAGGATGCGCAACAAACATGGACCCTGCTTATTATATACCTATTCTGAAACTTCCCTGGGGATTTATCCATCGTCCCTTCCAGGATGTTATCCGGACATAAACGAGAACCATGCCAAGTAATTCAAGAAAATTATACAGACTCTTTCCATTACATTCATTCAAACTAATTTTGCCTATTATCTTGCATTGTAGGTGCACAGAAATCCCAATCGATGGATTTAGAGTTAGTCCTGAGCAGTTGGTTAAAGGTCTTTGCCCAGGCGTTCGCTTGGATGTGTACTTTCCAGGGTTTCCAACGCTTAAGCACATTCCTCATACGGTCAGACACAGTCTACTGTGCCAAATTAAGAAAAACTTAGTCTCAATTGCATCTGAAGGATAACTCGTTTGATGTGACTTTTATTTTTAGGCAAGGCTTAAGAAGGCCGAAGTGAAGGTATTTCAAATGAACAGCCGTGGCGACAATATGATCTTGACAATGGAAAGCCGCTATGACTTAGTGAGTGTTGGTGGACAGCAATATTTTTTTTTCCCAAAGTGGTTGGAAACCAACTTTCTCGCAGGAAATATTTAGAATAGTTTCAAACTTGAATATTTTGTGTTTATGTGCCAGGGGCTCAGAAAAGCAGCTGAAGAATTTCTGGGACAAATAGTTTACGTTAGCTGGCCGCATTTGGCAGAGGCCAAAATTGAGTCCATTACAAATAATAAATGCAGGCAAGTGAAGCTAAAATTTCATAATTATTCCCCGTATTTGGTGTGTCCTATTAAACAAAGGCATTAATACTGTACATGTAAGTTGCCTAAAATGCTAATAACTTAGTAAATTGAGCATGTATGAACATCATATATCACTGGAATTCAATTTTCTCAATTTAATCTTCATAGATGCACAATGAACCACAAAAATGAAATTTCTCAGGAAGACACGAGCAAAGATGAGCTCGTTTGGCAGATGGAGAGCAGCGCCATTCAGGAGACGTATGGATACTGCAAAGCCACTGATAATATACTACAACGCCAAATGTTTATTAGCCTAAAACCGTAAACTGTTGTCATGTTTTAATTAAAGATACTTCAAGAGATGGGGCGTTGAAATTAACGAAACCAAGATCCTGGTTCATGCCAAGCCTCTTATTGGAAGGAAGTAAGTTACAGCATTGGCTTATCGTTTTCTGTATTTTTTCGTTACTCACAAATCAAGTTATCACTCACAGATACACTTGTGCTTTTGGTGGAAAAGTGACCTTGGAAAAGCAGTGGGCTGCCACAAGTGTGCCATATGCATTACAGACCATTGTCAAGGTAAGTGACATTCACCAAAACTACTACCAGTGTTTAAAAAGAAAAAGGAAATATTGTTAAATAAAGGAGCTCAATTTTTTCCAGGATATTCAAGTACACGATTCATCATTCACACAGTATCGGACACTGGATGAGCTTTTCCCACTTGATTCTACTTGTTTCATGCTCGGGTCGCCAAATTATGGCTGCATGGGCAAGGTAAATGGAAAATTTATGTGTAGATTTTTGTTAGTGGAAAATGAAAGGACTATTTCAGGGCGTTTCATTGTTTTGTGCATTTTTTAGGCTATGAAAATTGACTCAAAGAAAAAGAGCTTTGTCCAAGTCAGCTTTGAGGTATGGCCTGACCTTAATTTAGATTGTGTTCTCCGACAATTTGAGGTAAGTTTCAAGACTTCATTAAAATCACAATTGGCCAAGGGCAAAAATGGATAGATTCTGTGAAAATCTCCAACTTTTTGGACCAGAATGGATCAAGTGACTACATGGAAGGATACAAGGCTTCTCAGAGGTTGGGTATTAGCAGCTATTTGTTTTCACGTATCACAACGACATTTTACGTAAAAATTGGGAACAGAGCCGTTAGCACTCAACGGGCAAACATTGGACTAAATTTAAAATTCAGCAAAAAGAATGAGGAGGTAGCGTAAATTATGGCTGGAATTTTGCCAGAAAGCATCTTGGTGGAAATTTAATAATGCATTTCTATTTATTGAAAGGTTGCCGGTTTCACCAAAAAAGAAGGGGATAAATGGTTGTATTCTTCACAAACGGTAGATGTGGTGAACATGTATTTGATGAGGTCAAGCAATTTATAATCACCTGGTTCATTAACACGTTACATTGGCCCAACCATGGATTAACCCATTGATTGTTTAGGTTTCCTGAAATGTTTGACTATTTAAGTAAAAACGTAAAACAAGACAACATATTCACCGATGAGATGTTAGCAAGCTCAAGGTAACATCACAGTTATGTGGTTGCATAGTTAAGTTGCATCCTATTGGCATGATACAAAAGCAATTTGTATCCTTTTCAATAGTGCAACAATACAAGAAGTTCAGGCGTTTTTGAAGTCTCTACCTACTCATTCGCTAGAACACCAGCGTTGTGGTTCGGAAGCTGTGGAAGAGTCCGTCATCAAACAACTCGAAACTGTTGTTGATCAGTTTTATGTGAGAAAAATTATTTTTCGTTGCATTGCATTTTATTACAAATGTTGATTTTAAAATAATAATTTCATATCTGCCTTCGGAAACAGTTTCATATTAAGGGTACTCGGGGAAGACATTGAATTGTGCTCAATTTGGGTACAATTCAGCAATTATGCCAGTTATGAGACATTTTTTTGAAAAGCCAAGCCACGGACCAAATCCTGAATAATCATTGGTATAACGAATTGCAAAGGTTTATTCTAAAATCGAAATGAACCTTGGCAATTCGTTATACTAATGAAAATTCAGGATTTGGTCTGGTGGCATGGCCCTTCAAAAAAAATGTCGCATATATTGCATAATTGCTGAATTGTACCCAAATCGAGCACAATTCAACGCTTCCCCTAAGTACCCTTTATTATAGACTTTAAACAAGATTGATTTTTCTCAAATTTGGTATAATTTGCTACATGTTCCCTTGAGGTAGGCTACTGCATGCAGCAAGCAGGTTGTGATGCAAGTTCGGCCTCACCTTTTGTACAAATCGAACGGCTCGCAGGGATGTATGGCGCCGGACTCATCGGCACAATATCAGCTGTTTGATCGTGTGGTAAACATTCGCGATGGCTATTCAGTCCCTTTAGGACTTCGTGGAACAGTCATAGGCATTCAAAGTGGTCAGTTTTGCAGCGTTATTATTTAAGTTACTTCCAACAGTGCCATGAATTGCAGTTTCCTGCCTCATTTATCAAACACTTATATTCCAGCTGAAAAAGAAGCCGATATAGTATACGAAATACTCTTGGACAAAGAAATACATGATGGTTTAACATTGAGGTTAGTGCAACTCAGTGTTAATGCTTTATCCGTAATTAATGAAGGTTAATGAAAGTAACTTTTCACACAAAAAAAAAACAGTATCAAATCATCATTGTAAATGTTACAAAGGTAATGCCTTTATGTATGACAAAAAATATTTTCAGTTGAAAACACCATTATCTTTACATCGTTAGGTGTTCACACAATAGGGGCTACCGTTTACCACCTTATTCACTGATCAATTTATCGCATGCGTTGCGCCAAGACCACCGAAACAAGAAACCCATGGCAGTCGTCCACCCTCAAACGTCCAAGCCTAATGGTGGGTAGAATGATAACAGTTTTAATTGTGTTTGCAATCTTATGATCACTGCCCATTTTTTGCTTAGGAAATTTAACATTTGAAAATTCAGCATTTTCAAAGTCTTCCGGGAAGGGCAGAACCATTATTAAGCAAATCACTCATGCTGCAGCACTCGATTCCATCCACCAACCATCTAAGCAGGGCGCTCAGAGCTCCCCACAACTTGCCTACCCAAATACGCTCAACCATTCACCAAATTCGCCATTTGTTCTGCGACAGGTAAGTTTCAGTCTGTTGTTCCTCCAACCCTGTGGTCCGTTAATCACCATGTTCCTCTGTTTGTTGCACTTGTGACTAAAGAGAGTTTTCGTGTCTGTTGTCCAGCCACATCTGTTAACAAACCGTCCCCAATTTGTCACACCAAAAATACAAACTGCGCCCCATCAGTGGACTCCACGGCAAACTATTGCCAACCAGTGGCAGGTTCAGGTAATGCTTTGGTCATGTAGGCAGTAAGAAGATTCCTTCTTTTCACATTGATTATCACGACTCTTTGTTTTGGAAAATAATGCTATCCATTAAACATCTTTGACTCAAGTGAGGCTTGTACTCAGCATGCATTGGCAAAATTCAAAAACTAGCTTTTGATATAAAAAATTTGTTTTCCCATAATATTAGAATTAAAAATGTTGACCTTCCAAATAATGTGGGGAAAATAAGTAATTTCGATTAAAATATATTGTTTCATCTATAATACATATAAGTTATTTATATCAAAGGGGTTTTTTTAAATTCAACATTGGATAAATCATAACAACAGCCCTTGATTTTGTTCATGTCAAAAGCTGTAATTTTCCTTGCTATTATTATCAATAAATTGGTGTACAGGCATATATTTTTAAAAACAAAAAAGCATATTTTATGAAATTGTCTCATGTGCACTATCCATAACCTTACACCTTATTGTCATTTCTAGGGGCATGAACAACCACAAGACAGTGAATTTCAAGAATTGTGGAAACAACTTCAGTCAAGCGGTTCCACCACCCTCCCTTCTCATGGACCAGAGTCAGCAAAAAGCAATTCAACTCTCATTCATGCAGCCAAGTCTCTACCAAAAGTGTGCTTTTTTGAAACTTTAAATGAAATGCATGTCTTTTTATTTTGCATTGCAAAGTGCTTTGACGAGTTTGAATATCACCATTTTCATTTGAAACATGTTGCTTTTAAACTTTTGGAATATTTTAAATACAGTGAAAGTCTTTCTTTCCTTCATATACTACAAATTTTGGTATCTAAAAATAATATACTGGCTTTCCTAAAATGATACGTTTTAAGATTTGGCTACTAGATATGCAACCAAATTTGGTCACACTTGACTTTTACTGTCATTATATGTTCCTCACTTTTTAGTTTCTGGACTTTGTTAAATTTTCATGAAACTCTTTTCTTATATTTTTTAGATTGCTGGACTTGTATGTTTATGCCATTTTTGATCTTTTCACTGAATTACTTTCCTTCATTGTCATAATTTGGTAATCAAATAGTGCTAATCAATTAAGTGCTGGCCACAGGTGTCCACAAAGCCAACAAATATAATGGGCATTACTTTTAAATTTTAATTTTGACCATTCAGGTCATTGTTTTTAATTCATAAGTCATATTTAGGTGAAAAGTCACAAAGAAAATACATGTTTGTTGTCCATCTTCAGACACCCTCAAAGTTATATGATCACCTGATATGATTTATTGTTTATTCTTCATGTCAGCACACGCAGTCTCAAAGAAACAAGACAGTTAAGCGCAATCCAACCAACAATAGCGAAGTAACTGAACAACAGCGGCAAGGTCCCCCACCCATGCCTGCCTTTGGGGTTAAAGGTGTCACTACCAACACCAACTCAAGCGGCGAATTTGACAACATGCTTCAAGCTATCATGAGACAGCATCAGATGCCCAAGACTATAGTGGTAACCATTAAGAACCACATCTTTGTTAAATTTTAAATGCACCAAACTAATGCTAAACTATTGCATCTTAAGGCTAAAAACGATCCAGCTGTCTTAATGCAAGGTCTGCAAATACAAGATTCCAATGAAAGCAGCACAAATACAGCTATCCAAACCTTTTCAAAAGTGCCAGATTATGGCAGCAAACTCACGGTCGAACAGCTTTTCAAAGGTATTTTTTTGTATTTATCTTATTAATGCAATCAAGTGAATTAAAAAAAATTGCACGAACTTTGCCTACCCTGCTCAGAAACGAGAGAAAGTGAGATTCGAAATAAAGAATTGGCAGCGCAAAAACCGGACTCTAAAATCCAGTCGATAAAGGCACAACCTTCTGGCATTCAAGACAAGACTGCATTGAAGCAGACTTTAGCTAACACTGAGAGGTACGTATGGAATAGTTCAAAATACATTGGAAACCTTCAAATTTCTACAGCACTAATTTCTCATTTGGTTCCTTATATTTCCAAGCAGTTCAGTTACTGTTCTGATGAACCTGGTTCAGAAGAGAAGTGGAGGAATGCCATGCTACGAGTACATACCGGTTCAGCATGGTCCATCGGTATACATTCCATTATAATGCAACAAAGAAATTAACTAGGGTCTTGAAGTCTATATAATTAACTGTTAAACTGTTTTAAATGATTTCTGATATAAACGGGGATAGAAAAAAAGTTTCCCAAAGTGGGATTATTTTCTCCAAAATAAATTCTGAAACAAATTTGCATAAACAGTGAAAGTGTGTATGAAATATTGAAAAGTCTTCTATTTGTTATTCAAAACACACAAAAAAAAATTAACTTATGATTCATGTGCGGACAGAATAAATTGAGGTTGAGGGATCCATGTATATATTATTTTTATCATGGGGTATTTTTAAATTTAAAGCTATGGTATTTATAGTCCTTTAAGGTTTCATTACGTTAATGAATGCAAAAGTCAGTTTCTCATAATTTTTATTTTAATTGTAGCATTTCGTTCGGGCTAGTGTCAAGCTGCCCGATGGTACCAGCTTTCTCGGTTTGCCGTGTGTGTACAAAGATGAAGCTGCAGAATCCGCCGCTCACATCGCTTTGGTAATTCAGTTCCTTGCTGTCACCAATTTTTTCCAAAATTTTAATGGTGTTAAAATGTGGAAATGAAAATGTAGCATTCCCACATTTCAGATAAAATCGCAATATGTTGCTTCTGTGCCTCATCAAGGACAGATTGCGGCACGCTTAGGACCACAATCAGTGGCGCACATGACTGGTGCGCCTGTAAGATTAGCAGGAGGGATGCCACCACATATTCCTGGTGAGCAGTTATTCCTTGCATTTCAAAATTATTTTTTTTATAATTATTCAGCAAGGGCCCTGAAAATTGCATTTTCTAGCATATCATCATCACTGTCCAACAATATTTCTTTCCTCAGCTGGAATAATGCCTTCTAGAATGCCTCACCAGGCGCTAGCTCACTCTATACCATACGGTGCCTTTTCTCCAGGAAACCAATTTTATCCTCCAACTCAGATGTATGCCAGGCCATATGCAGTTGCCGCACCACCTACTTATTACAGTCATCCGTACAGCATTGATCCAAGATTCCAGGCACAAATGAGGCAGTTGGAGCACTTTCATAGCCAGGCACCACCTCAGGACACATCTGGTCAAAGGGGCCACCAAAGGCCCCCAAATGTTCAAAACACAGCAAGCAAATTTGAGCCTCTGCAGGTACCCCCTTTATTTTGTTTTTAATAGATTTCCAACATTGCATCTATACATGTAAATAAAATTTAAAAATATCTTCATGATAAAAATTTGCAGACAATCTTCGGTCCTGTAATTACTGTTGGTTTTGTTTAAAAAATAACGGAATTATGCAAGTTTTCCTCAAAAATAGAAATAATGTGGTCGTGCTTACCAGAACATGGTAAAATATACGTTCTAGACAAAAACACCGATAATATGCATTTTTTTAATAAAACTCACTTTTGTGTGTTTCTGGACCATAGCAGCATACGAAGAATAATGGGCATAATTTAGGCTTCAATTTGCATTTGTGTTAAATGCTGTAAAAGTTAGAAAGCCGATGATTATTATTTACATGTTTTAAAGTATTTTTCCAGCAGCTTGGTCGAGATAAAAGTTTGCAATGTTGTTCTATTTGCACGGCTCATCCAGAGTATTTCTAAAAGAATTTTCTTCACTTATTTAAAGGTTACGAAGCAGAAAATGACTCCGAAGAAAGGTTCTAGCAAAGAGCATGCAGGCACCGACCTATCCTACCAAAACCCATCAACTAACAAAACTGAAGCTGCAACCCCAGGTCATCCCGGTGGCTCAGGTCACACATCTCAGATGCGTGCATCCAAGGAACAGTCCAACAACAAACCGGCTAGTGCCAACAGCCAACGTGGAAGGCAGAAGAAGAAAGCATCGCGTTTAGCCATCAATTTTCAGGCGGCTGGAAAATAACCGATCAAATGCTTTTTATTCCTTTTATAGTTGTAGTACTTTTTACGTGTTTTTTTCGGTGTATTTATCATTTCCAAAGGGATAATGTCATCTTGCGATTACATAAAAACAGGCATTTGTTAGCTGCAATCGCGCGATTCTACATTGTACCATAATACTGAGATTCAAAATTTGTGTCTTTTAAACACATTAGTTGATTGTTTGAATTAACCACAAGAATAATGCTGGAAAATTTGTTTTCTTGATGTTGGTATTTTATGTTTTTCTGAGAAACCTTTTAATCCGTGAATGAGAAATCTATGAATTTAGCATGATTGTTTGCTAGTTGCGCCTTTCAAAGTTATTTTACCATTAATAGCCTGACACCGAAAGTTAAGTTGCACAAGTCCATAAATTATGGTTATTTTCTTTACAGACTTTAACCTTTTATTTTAAAAGCTGAAAGCTTTTAGTTAAAAGCTAAAAGTTAAAACAAGCTACAAATAAAAAAAAAATTAAAAATTATAAGTTGAAATTATCATTTTTGAGAAATACATTCATCATGAATTTCAAGTGCAAGAATGGTTCCTAAATAGCAGAACATCACAGTATATTTAATTACGATGAGTATATCCACAGATTTGATGTCTACAATTATAGGTAGAAATAAAAGTGGAGAAATTTGAATAAAATTTAATCTGGAATTGTTTTCATTATTTTACTCAGTTTTGATTTACTCTCAAAAGGAAATAGAGTTAATTCCCATATATGAAATGCTCAGGACCAGATGCGTTTAGGATTTTATTTACGAAATTCGTTTAATGTACGTTTCATATAAACATATTTGGGAAAAATACGAAATTTGTGTGCATTGAACGATTTATAATAGGTGTTGAATTTTTTATTTACTCAACTTGTAATTGCAAAAAAGTAATCCTTACAAGTGAATACGTTCGCAGCAATGTTTTCAGTCTACATGTATACTGAAGCCGGGATTTGTTAAACCCGAGATATTTTTTAAAAACAACTAGTGACACGGAAACTTTTTCCCTCAATCTAGTTTAGTTTAGTTTAGTACGTAATCATCGCGCCGAAGCCTTATGATGATTTAGGCGGTTGTCACAAATCTAAATTTGTGTCAACTTTGTTCTCGTGAATTCAACATTTATACGTGTTTTTAATTATGGAAATATTGAAAAATTTGAATCGATCAATTTCATGAAATATTACGTTCTGTGAACTGGCAAGTTTTTTGCCTGCTTTTCCGTTTTTAATTCTTTCAAACGGAAAAATGCAAAAGGACTGGGCTGGAAACTCGTTTCAGGTAAATTTAAAATAGCATCTGCAATTTTTTTTACTGGAAAACAATAACTTTAACAAGTAAATTCACGTATAAAACAAGACTTCCTTTAAACATTAGCAGCCAGTGTTAATTTTCTAAGATCTGCTAGTAGCAGATTCATCTTTAAAAACACCAGACTCCGGTTGCTATAGTAACGTGGACGCTTCGAACCAAGGTTACCAGAGGGCGCTGATATTCTTGACTCATTACGCATGTGCACTGTTAGCTAGGAAGGTGATTTTTTTGCGATTACACTTGTAGAAGAAAGAAGATGTCTGCCAATACAGGTAAGATAAATATTGCGTTTCTCTGGTAATTTTACGGCTTTGTCAACGAAATTTTGGATGTAACATCATCTACAGGTACAGATGTATGCGTGGAACTTGTCTAGTTGGACAAATTTACGATGAAATTGCGGTTAAACGTGCGTTGATTTAAGCCTCGTTCCTGTGTGCATGACAACAAGATGAAAATGACTACATTTTAAAGCTGATCAAAATAAATAACATCACAGGCTCACATCATTTATTCCGATACAGACAGAACGGAGAGTAAATGTTCATTTCATACGTTTTGTATCATAGCAATGCTTTTGATATTGATAGGGATGACAGGTCATGGATGGACATACAGTGGCTCGAGTGAAAATGATAAATCTACATGTATGTTGGGCAGCTTTGTTAATTCATAGCTTTGGAATTCACTGATATAATAGTATGTATTTATTTGAATGTACATAAATAAATAACAATCATTAATGAATAAAATTGATGAAAGGAAAAACAAATATTTAGGAAAACTAATGTAGGCCTACAAAGAAATCATGACTGTTAGAGAAGACTATCATTTTTGATCATCATTTTCATTTTGACATTTGTTTTCCTAAATATTTTTCTTTTCCTTTCATCAGTTTTAATTATTAATAATTGTTATTTATGTAGGCCTACATGTAAGTAAATAAATACTACAATATCAGTCAATTGAAATTGAGATATAATTAGTTATGAACATAGCTGTCTAACATAGGTGTATCATTTTTACTCGGAGCCACTGTATAAGCCTGGTCAGCTCGGACGATGAACAAGCAATTAAGTATTGAAAACAACAGCATTTCAACAAAGCATAAAGTTATGAAGTGCAATAAAAATGATAACTAGTTGTCCTGAAGGTACTCGGGTTATCACTGTTTAGAACCTAATTAAAAAGCGCATTTCTATGACTTTGCACACATGACTTCGTGACTGCCAGAGTGCGATTCGGAAAGCTGTCTGAGGACGCATGTTTGATCATTATCGTAGTTACGAACATTTGAAAAGTTCTATTTGATCAAATGCATTTCATGCTTGGGCAATCTGGTGACAAGCCCAGTTCCTGTGGCGGTAAATTTAAAATGTACACAGTAAATACTGTACAAATTTAACGTTGACCAAGACTGCATTTTGTTTTACCAATTTCAACGTTTTCATGGTTGCTGGACTGAGAGTAGCCATGCAAATTAACAATGGTCTTCTCCGCTTTAATGCAGAACAGGTGCGTATAATATTCCAAATATTTAATGAGAATAAACCGAGTCAATGGTGCATTATCAGCATCGTGACATTGCTTAAAAATTGACGGTTTTCCTTTATACATTGTCGCTATTTGAAAGCTGGACCCCAGTATTCACAAACTGTGGCTAGACCTTCTACAAATGCACCTGTCACCTACTGTAATTAGTTGAGGCAATTATGTGACCAAGGTCGTATCTTTTATTCCCACAAATCAAAGTTAATTAAATGTTAATAATAATACAGTGATTAAATCTTTTAATAAGTTGAACGAGGGAGGGCGAGACTATGACAGTTAAGAAACAACCCACATTTAATGCTCAGTATTTGTAAACTCATTCCTCTAGTGCATTGTTTAGAAATTTTTCCTACCATTATAAAATGATTCAAAACTTACAGTAGTGGCCAAAAAGATTACATAAAATGTATGTTTCCCATTTTCTTCAAAATGCCTGCATGTACATCAAATTTCATACGAGTGTTTGAAAGCAGTTCTATATAAAACTAGAAACTACTACATTTTGACACAAAGAATTGAATAATGCAAAAGCAAATCATTTAATCATCATTCCTGTTGACAAAAAGATAGGATAATTTATTCAAAACTTTGTAACAGTGCCAAAATTAAACATTTGATTATTGAAATGTACAAATGATCAAACTAAATGTTAATACTT